>JAJPUD010010271.1:0-64243 GCA_023553655.1 Myrmecobius fasciatus | reverse complement strand
AAACTGGAAAATAAGATATGGAAACCATATAATAATTAGGTGGAAATATAGCTTGTATAGGATATCATACCTGAATAGTGATTTACTAATGTATTATCAGCCTAGAAAAAGAAAAATTTTAAGGATTTTATCTGTGCCCTAAGAGAAAAATATGCTTGTTTTAAGTTGAGGAATGTCTCTGAACCTTAGAAGACAGGTGAGAATAGAATTCAAAAGATTAATAATAATAATAATAGAGTATTGTGTCTAGCATAATGAAAAGATGAGACACTGAGAGGATTAAAGGACTGAAAAGTAAAATTTGTGAGAATAAGTTAAAGTACTGGCTCAGGGTGTAAGACAAAGAGAGACCAGGTCTGCCTTAGAATTTAGGAAAGCAGATTTTTATTATTTTTTCAATTTTCAAGCATGTATTTTTCTTTTCTACCTCCTACTTTTGAATTTATAAAAATGTTTTTAAATAATTTGTAACAAATGAGCATGGTCAAACAAAACAAATTCCCATATTGGCTATATCTAAAAATGTTTTTTATTCTGTGTATTTGTCCATCATCTACCCAGGAAGTATGAACCATGGATTCCAATCTCTCTGCTGACCTCCAGTAACACATCTTTGAATATCTTTCAGTATTTCATTTTTTCCCCAATTACTTGTAAAAATAATTGGAATCATGATTGATCACTGCATTGTTAAGAGTTCTTAAGTCCTTCTAATTTGTTAAGTCTTTACAATGTTGATATTAAAATATAAATTGTTCTTTTAGTTCTGATCACTTCACACTGCCATGGTCCAAACATGTATTGCCATGGTTTTTTTTTTTTTTTTTAAGAGACAATTTCTTTATTTTCTATGGCACGATAATATTCCATTACATGAGTGTGTTTTGATCTGTTCAGCCATTACCCAAGTGATGGGCACTTCTATAGTTTCTAGTTCTTTGCCAATAAACACACACAGACACACACACACCCCTAATAAAAAATATTTGTTTACACATGGGATCTTTTTCTTTTTAATTTCCTTGGGGTATGGGTCTAATAGTGGTATTACTGAGTCAAAGAATATGCAGTTTAGTAACTTTGGGAATAATTCCAAATTTCTGGGAAAAATAAATTGTAGAAGAAAGGAACTCATGACCTAAAACTTCACAGGAGAAGTTAGCCCAGAAGGGATGGGAAACTCTCCCAAATGGAATTTTAAGAGAAAATAAGACAATTCTAATGAAACAGACAGAAGGAGGCTGGTTTGAAGATGTGGATGTGTGTGTGTGTGTGTGTGTGTGTGTGTGTGTGTGTGTGTGTGTGTGTAGATATATATATGGCACTGGTCTGCATGAATAGTGTCAGCCATGCCAAAGCTCAGAATTAGCCCAAGGCTGTCAGTGAATGTTGAATTAAAACAAAAAGGGGTACTTGCAGTGATATTGAGGAGAATAAAAGAAGGAATAGCACTGCTTCTTGATCTAAATAAGATCATGTTAATGGACAGAGAAGAGAAAACAACTAAACTTTTATTTTACATCTTTTTTCTCTGAGGAAGAAAAAGCAAAACTACTAATAAGGCATTTAAACCCAAGAAATGTAAAGAAAGCATCCAGCTACTCTTGATAAGTTTTGTCTCCAGCAAACTGTTGCTTCCTAAAATAAATGACTAATGTGATTAAGAACCAAAAAATTGTGGAGAATGAAAAAGGTATCCTAGGACTGGGAAAGGGCACCCTGATATTTTAATAAAAGAAAGAAAATAGAATCTTCAAACTAGAGGGCAATTGAAATTAATTTTAACGTTCAGCAACACTGTGTGATCAACTGAATGACTTAGCTATTCTCATCGATACAATGATCTAAGACAATTCCAAAGGACTTATGATGAAAAGTGCTATCTACCTGCAAAGAAAGGCCTGATGGAGTCTGAATGCAGATTGAAGTACTTTTTAAAAGCTTTATTTCTCTTGTTTTTTTTTTTTAAATCTGTATTTTCTTTTAAAGCATGACTAATGTGCAAATATGTTTTGCATGATTGCACATATATAACATATATCAAGTTACTTGCTTTCTCAATGAAGAGAGAGAAAAAGAATGTGGAAGTTTTTTTTTTTTTTTTTAAGTATAAAAAATTATTTTTACAGGGCAGCTAGGTGGTGCAGTGGATAGAGCACCAGCCCTGAAGTCAGGAGGATCTGAGTTCAAATGTGTTCTCAGACACCTAACACTTCCTAGCTGTATGACTCCAAGCAAGTCACTTAACACCAACTGCCTCAGCAAAAATAATAATAATAATTATTATTATTATTACAAGTAATTGGGGGGAAATAAAATACTGAAAGATATTCAAAGATGTGATATTGGAGGTCAGCAGAGAGATTGGAACAGGATGGGGATGAAAATCATCAGCATAGAAAAGGCAATTAAATCCACATTAGCTGATGAAATCAAGTAAAATAGTATAAAGGGAAAAGAAAAGAGGATCTAGAGCCTTGAGGGACATTCAAAGTTATTTTTCCTTGATCTGGAGGAGGATCCAGCAAAGGAGACCGCAAGAGAATCAGGTAGAAAGAAAACTAAGAGAGAGTGGTATCACAAAAATCCAAAAAGTAGTCATTAATAGGTTTTAAAAGGTGGTACGGTGGAGAAAGTGTCCCAGGGACCTGTGCCTGGCCCTGTATTAACATATTTGTCAATGATGTGGATAATATCATTTTCTCTCTCCACTACATCCTTTTAGAAGTAGACTAATTTACTTGTGAGATCTCTTTCAGTTAAGAAATTCTATAAAGTAAATGCAACACACAGAGAATAAATGCAGAATAATTTCTGGGCTGGGTGAGGATTTGGTAATTTTTTTTATCATTGAAAGTATGTGTAGCTGGGTATAAAGAGGCAACTAGATGGCTCAATGGAGAGAGCACTGGATCTGGAGTCAGGAAGACCTGAATTCAAATCCAGCCTCCGATACTAGCTGTGTGATCCCGGGCAATTCATTTAATCTCTGTTTGCCTTAATTCATCACAGAGGAAAATGGCAAATTACTCCAGTATCTTTGTGAAAAAAACAAATAAAATTTCATAATGAGGTAAGGAAGAATGCACACAACTGCACAACAAAATAGCTGGATGTAGCATCCTACACTGGAGTCTCCGCTGCTGGGAGGATGAGATAGCAGATGCTTGAGTTCAAGAGTTCTGAGTTGTAGTAGGGCTAAAGCCAATGCAATATCTGCACTAAATCTGACACTGACTTAGTGCTAATAAGGGAAGCCTCTAGAAGCAAGAGGCCATCAGGCTGCCTAAGAAAGACAAACCAGCCCAAGTCCAGTCAAAGTTTTTGTGCTGAACAGTGATGGTGGCACTTCCAACTTGAACAAGACAGATTCAATTTAAAACAAAAAGAGAGACAGACAGAGAAAGGGTTCGACAGAGGGAGGGAGAAGGAAGGAAGGAGGAAAGAAGGGAAGGAGAAAGAGGAAGAGGGTGGGAGGAGAGAGAAATGAGAGAAAGATAAGAGAAAGGAAAAGGCATGTGTACTGATGAAATTGTAATGTAAACAGAATGTATAGAGAGGAGTTTAAGATGATGTTTGCAGGACAGCTATACACAGATTTAGGATATGAGCCATCAGGGTGATAGAGCAATCAGAAAGCTAGATGAACTGAGAGAACAGTATTCTGGAACCAAGGGAAAAGACAATATCCAACAAAGGCAAGGTAGGCAATAGTTTTGAATGTGTGCAGAAAGTTTATGGAGGATAAGGAATGGAAAACAACCAATGGATTTTAAAATTAAGGTGCCATTGGTTCCTTTTAAGTAAAAACTACACAGGATGACAAGAAGCCAATCTATACTAGTGAGGACTATAATTACATGTATGAAATCAAATATCCATCAAATTAGTGCATCCTAAGAGTTCACATTTCTACAGTGATTTAAGATGAACAAAATAGCAGTAAAGGAATAATGGGTTGGAAGCCAAATTGAAAAGCTTTGAAGAGCAGATGGTTAGTGAAGAAGTAGAGTACTTTTCTGTGTAGTATGGCTGTACCTCCTCTCATACAGAGAATGGTTTCCCCCAGAAGATATTCTAGATTTGAAGCACTGAATCAGAACCCACTAAAATTTGCAGCTGTTAAGCTTCCACCAATGTTTATTAGCCAATTAAAAGCCACATTAAGTCAAAATATATAGCATTTCATCAAATAGCATATAAAATAATGTGAGTTCTGATCAAATTACTGATCACTATCTCAAGGTCTGAAGCAGTACTTTATACACTAAATTTTTGTTGAATCTTTAAAATGTCTATTTTGATATTTTTTAATGATCATGGAATTAAATATTTCAAGGTTTTAAGATTTTTTTTTCCTAACTAGCAGTTTGAATGTCCTGTACACTCCCAAAACATTGTATTCCAAAGCTTTCATTTTCATGCTTTTTGACATTCACCAAATTCCTTCCTTGCTAAGATCCTCTAGATATATTCTTACTAGCATCTGCCAGAGTATCCAGAAATCTTGCATTCATTCTTGAATATTTATGAAGCATATTAGATCCTACCTTGACCTTCAAAGTGTTATTAAAGCAAAGAATTATCCTTGATGGTCAAAGCCAATCCTCTTCTGAATCTAAAGAAACTAGATTTCATTTTTAGAGTAGTGCATGAGTGAACAATGCAAGGACCCCCTAACTTCTCCTTGGAAAAATGGTATCCCTGTTTCAAGATAACCTAGAATTTTTCACCAGGCCAAATGGCCTGGGACTCCAAAAGAAATTCCAGAGGTAAGAATTGCAAATTCTACTGATTAGAATTTCCCATGGGCAAAAACTTTAACTTCAAAAAATGTCTTATTAAGTAAATACCTACACTGAGCAGAGCAAAGTGCAGATTATTAAGAGGAATCATAAGAACCTTTGTGTCAAATTTTGGAAAACCCAAGTGTGGGAATCCCCTCCATCAAGGCAGATTTCATGATCCATAATAAAAAAAAAATTTCTAAAGACCAGAAAAATTGTCACTTGCTCATCAAATGGGATGAGAAATATATATTAAATTAAATTACTCTTTTTTCCCCTTTTAATAGCTTTTTATTTTTCCAAATACATGCAAAGACAGTTTTCAACATTCTTCTTTTCAAAACCTTGTGTTGCAAATTTTTCTCCTCTCTCCACCAGCCACTCCCCTAGACAGCAAGTATTCTTGTATAGGTTAAACAAAAACATAACTCTTATACAAATAGAACTTACAGTCTAGGAGGAAAGGTAGAAAAACTGCATGTGGAAAAGGTCTTTGAAGTACTATCATGGTGCCCAAGTGATCTACACCTTCCTGATCATTCACTTTTGAATGGCCTCCAGTTGGTCAGTGTCCAACCCAAAATGTGGGACTCACAACTGAGCACAAGACTATAACAATAGTCTGATGAGGATTATAACCTCCCTTATTTCTAGACAAAATGCTTTAATAAAAATATTGGATGACATTCTATTAACTGTAAACAAAACCTATGCCTTTCAGATATTGATTTCTCCCTGAAACTCAACATTGATTGTCTTTATTCAATTAAATTCCGTTTTCCTCTTCCCTTTCCCACCCTACAAACTGAAAAGATTCTACTTTTCACTCAGCTTAAACAAATACCTTTCCTTAAGGTATTCTTAAGTTTCATTCCCCTCCCAGTCCCAACTTTATGCATTTTCACTGTCTGTCTTTCCCTCTTCTGTCCAATTGTGCCTCTTTATCTTTGCCTCCTTTTAAGTCTCCGTTAAAATCCCGCTTTCGGCAAGTAATTTCCACAATTTTCAGTGCCAGTGCGTTCCCACTAATATTACCTACCTTTTATCGTGTCTATCTTGTTTGTACATACGGGGTTTACATGTTACCTTTCCCATTAGCTTGTGTTCTCTCTGAAGGGAGGGACTGTTTTTTCTTTGTCACTGTCTAACATTTGACTACATCTTATTGATGTTATTGAGTTTTCATTGACAGTTTAGTTTTAATTTTTATCTTGGTAACCCCCCTAGAAGGTTATGTCTTCTCTAGAAGAGTAACTTATCCCACGCCTTTTGTATTTAGGCGCATTGTCGATGCTAAAATGAAGACGTCATCGTGGAGTGAGAACTGCCCACCTTGATCAGAGGGTGGGTTGGCGGAAGGGGTGGTAATCACATACATAAAATCATATAGGGGAATAGAGAGACTGAGTTGTAAAAATAAAACTTATACACTGGAGTGGTGGTAACAAAGTACTAGTTTTGAGAATCAGAAGACACCAAACGAAGTCCAGCTCTTAATACCTTAGTTGAGTGATTGTGAGAAACACATTTTACTTCTTTGACCCTCAGTTTCCTAGTCCCTAAAAATGTTGCGTTATCGACCCCAGAAGGTTGTTGTGAATAAGGTGCTTTGCTTTCGTATATGTGGGTTATAGTAGTAGTAAATGAGTTAGTTTTATGTCAGTAAAGCACGTGAGGGCGATCCAACTTTACATAATTCAAGCGTCAGAAATAGCCTAGGATCAGATCATAGCGACTCCGAGCACCTGAGTTCTGACGTAGAAGAGGACTGATCCATATGCCTGAGATGGGGGTGCCAAGAAGGGGAAATATAGGAACTGAAATGTATGATGACGTCCTGTATGGCGTCGCTCTGCTCTCCAGATCATTATGGGATACGACAAACCTTATGGCATTGCTTACATCCTGCGAATTCGCAACCTCCACGCTGCTCTGTCCCGATTCTCTTTCTCAGAACAGACCCTACTCTCAGCTTCCCACCCCATCTTTGTAAATGGTGCAGTCGGCGTGTCCCCGACCTCCTAAATATGGCCTCTCTTGGGAGGCGAGGACGTCATCACCGTCAAGGGGTCGCATAGTCATTGGTCCAGAGAGCCCAGCGGCGCGCGGTGATTGGTTTAACTAACGAGGGGGGGTGGGCGGAACCAGGAAAAGGTCTTTGCCGGCTTGTGGGCGCCGCCGCCGGGGGAGAGGCTGGATTAGGTGTTAGAGCGGCTTAGTGTGTATGGAGAGCCGCCGGAATGTCGGCTGAGCTGGGTGTCGGACTGGCGCTGAGGGCAGTGAAGGAACGGGTGCAGCAGGCGGTGGCGCGGCGGCCCCGGGTGAGAGTAAGGTCCGGGGATCCTGAGGTTCGGGGCCCTGCGGCTCCGGGGTGTCCCGGTAACGGTTGGAGGGGGGAAATAGACGCGAATGTGGGGGGAAGCTAAGGCCCCGAGTCTATAAAATACAGGAGTCTGATCTCCAAGGGGGTCCGCCAAAACCTTCCCGTCCCAGGAGATGTCTCCTAGTAGTAAGGGGTGTCGGGGATCCTCTCAGGAGGGAAGGATCCGCTCCTGCTGCTGCTACTACGAGGTCTAACAACCTGCAAGCTTCATGTGAGACAATCAAGTGACGTGAGACCACCCCCAAAAAATCTCACCCCAGGCCTTCGGAAGCTGGATCGCTCGGCATCGACCTGTGGCTGGCCTTGCTCGTTCCCTTGTGTGACCTTGGTCGAGGCATCCAGTTTTCCTGGCCACAGTTTCCCGACCTGTAAAATGAGGAGGTCCTTCAGATCTGTAGCCGGGGGGGGGGGGACAGTCCTTCCTCCGCCCCCTGCACCCGGAGGGCTCTGGTCACTTCTGGCACTCAGATTTAGGAAGGACCTTGTCCAGGTGTAGAGCATCCAGAAGAGGACAGCCGAGGTGTTAATTCATTTTGGGAAAATCAGGTTGGATGAATAGAGAGTGGACATTTAGGATGGACAAGGGAAGGCACCCAGTCTTCTCTGGGTTATAGAGACGCCGAAGCTGGCATGGTGCACAAAGCAGGAAGATGACCTGAACTCAAATCCAGCCTCAGACACTTTCTAGCTGAATGACCCTGGGCAAGCCACTTAACTTCTGCCTCAGTTTCCTTATCTGTAAAATGGGGGTAAAAATAGCAGCTTCTCCCCAGGGTTGTTGTGAGGATCAAATGTAATAATAATTGGAAAGCATTTAGCTCTGTGTCTTTACATGTAGATACAATTTTAAATGTTTCCATCATCATCAAAATCTGACTTGTTTTATTTTCGATGAGAAGGATTTTGATATGGATAAGGAAAAACTTTCTACTAGAGTTCTTCCATCTTTGGTGGAAGATTGTAGGAGATTCCTGCCCAGGGTAGGGTTGGAACCAGATGTATACTCCAGTGTCTTTCTAGTTTTTGAGACTGAGAGACTTCCTGACAATCACTTGGTATAATAAGAATTTACCCTTTGGCAAGAGGAGATTATGGAGAAGATACTCACAACACATTTGTGTTTTCAAGAGCTGAGAGCCTGGAGAGCTTTATAATGTGGAGACTGGATCAAAAGATTTCTAAGGCTCCTGGAATTGAAGTTCTAAATTCTTTGAACTACTAGGAGCATGGGCAGAGGCTGGGTTGACTAGAGCCTTCAGAAGAGAATGAAATGTTACTTGTCCTTGGGAGATTCAGCAGATCTACAGACCAGGTCTGTGCCTGCTTTCTTTGGGTAGCCTTAAGAGTTTCTTAGGGCATTCATGAGGGTTACTAACTTGCCCAGGCCGAGTAAGGTTTCCTTATTTCCTTCAGGATCTACTTTTTATCAACTTTGTCATGTGGGCAAGAGCTACTATTTCTTCTTAAAGAATACTTTCATAACTGATACAAATTATTGATTTATGATTCTTTATTCAAGAATTGGGCAGATGGCTCAGTGGATAGAGTACAGGGCCTGGAATCAGGTAGATTTTTGTGAGTTCAAATATGGACTCAGACACTTACTAGCTGTGTGAACTTGGGCAAGTCACATAACCTTGTTTGTCACAGTTGTCTTATCCATAAAATGAGCTGGAGAAGGAAATGGTAAACTGCTTCACTACTCTTGCCAAAAAAACCCCAAATGGGGTGGTTACAACCTATGGATGTATGTTAGAGATGACATTTGTGGAATGGAAGTCAAGAGATTCCAGTGCCAGGTCTGGCCCCTGGGACTGTGTAACCATGCCCAGGTGACTTCCATATACTGGGCATCTGTAAAATATAAAATGGATAAGAATTAGGGATGGATTGATGAACCTTAGCTCTAACAGTCTGCTATTCTAAATGATCCTCCATGTTGAAATCACACTGCTGAGGGAAATATTTCCTGGCAGCAATTCCTGATGAAGATGATAATGATGAAGAAGAAGGAGAAGAAGATGATGATGATATAACCCTTACTATGTGCCAGGTTTTATGCTAAGTGTTTTACAAGTACTAATTTGATCTTCACGATAACACCCTGTAATAGTAGGTATTGACAAGTAGTTGCTATCATTATCTCTATTTTACAGATGAGGAAACTGAGGCAAATAGAGGTTGTGTGATTTGTGCAAGGTTATACAATTAGTGAGACTGAAGCTAGATTTGAACTCTGATTCTTCCTGCCTTATCTAGAGCATTCTGTTTACTTTCCCCAAGTCTAGCATCTAGCACACCTATCTGTATTATTTTGGGAATAAGGTAAATTGGGAAGAATGGGAAAGGCTAATCGGGTAAATTTTGGGTCCAGACAGAATAGTGACAATAAAGAAAGGGATATCTCTTCTAATTGCCTTGTCTTTTCTCAACCCTCAAGGGATAGTAGTTTCCTCCCAACAGAAAAGTCTTTGATTCTTTGAAATACCTGAGGGTGAGTGAGGTTATTTGGTGACAACTATTCATAGCTACCCAGATCAGTGGATTTCATTATTTGAAAGGAGATTCTGCTCTTTAAATAGTGACTTTTAAATAATGACTTTAAATAGTGGAAAAGAGGTAGACTGTATGTTAGCAGTGAGTCAGGGCTCTTGGATCCCATCTGACATTCTGTTACTAGCAGTTGATTCATAGACAGTTATCTCACCTTTCCTTGGAATTTTACTGTTGTGAGTGAGAAAGCTAAAAGAAAACGTGTGAAAGGCAAAGTATTGGGAACCTGTGTTAATCAGTTTGCAAAACTATTTGGAGATAGGAGGGTGCTTTCGAGGGAGTTAGTATAGTGGAAATAGCACTAGAGTGTAAGTTAAGTCCTATCTCTTCCATTAACTAGCTCTGTATAACCATGAGCAAATCACTTAAGTTTCCCGGGCCTCAGTTTTCCTCTCTAAAATGAAGGGCTTGAACCAGTTGATCTCTAAGATTCCTTCCTCCTTTAAAATTTTAGGGCTATCTTGGTCCCTTTTGTTGTCATGATTCTTGGACAGAACGCTCTGAAGAACCAAACCATCAGGTGGTGGGAATAGGATCTCTGAAGCATCAGATTTTTCTTCTGTTCTTAGCTATATCTCCTGTGTTCTTTCTCAGCCACCTAAAACTGCACATAATGAGGCAAGAGAAATTAATGTATTTCACAAACTTGGCTGTCAAAAACGTCAAGATCTGGATCATAATCCTGGGTCTTTATTCCCCCCCCCCATAGAGATACTGCTCCATTGACTAGTGCTAGATTACTTTGTATTAAAGAATCTGCAAGGGACCAGTCAAAGCATTGCTGCATAAGAAAAGATGGCTTTTCTTTTAGTAAAAATGGGACTAGCTTCTCATCATTGCTATAGCCTTGGATTTCCAAGAACTAGGTCTTTTCTCACCTGTTTTCTTTGAGGTAGAAACAGGTTGCACGACAGATGTAAAATTCATTGGTTTTTAATTTTGAAGAATATTGCCTTAGAACTGGTTATAGCCCATGACCCCCTGTAAGAAAGAAAACACGTCTCTTAATCATACTCTCAAGTTTGTCCTCCTTCTAAGCAGTTCTGAGTCATAAATTCCAGATAATTCTCTTCTCTTCCTTTTTCCCTCTTCTGAAACTGAGTAACTCAGGCTTACAAGGAACACAAAGGAACAGAAAATTAGTTCAGTGCACCATGCCCCTCCTAACTCTGAGACATCAGAGACCAGTAAATAGGTTTCCTTCTAGTCAAAGAACTGACACCTTACCATTTCTTCCTGCTTTTGCTGAGGAAGAAAAGTCTCTTGGGGGCTGCAAATTAACTTGAAATCTTGTGTATTTAAAGGAAAAGAATACTATTCCCTGTAGAACCAAAGAGCTAAAAGTGAGATTGTCAAGGCTCTTGTTGCAATATTTTTCCATTAGATTGATTGGGATAAGTTATTTCAAGGTGAATATCTCTACCTTTCGCTCAAGTATAGTGCGTTTCCCTTGACAGGATCTCCCAGCCATTCAACCCCGGCTAGTAGCTGTGAGCAAAACCAAGCCTGCTGACATGGTGATTGAAGCATATGCTCATGGACAGCGCAGCTTTGGAGAGAACTATGTAAGTTGCCTTTCTGAGTCCTCCATGTCTGAGGTGAAAGAGTCTCACTGGGATTTAGAAGATGCCCAATTGCTGTACTTCAAGATTCATGAGATTTTCATTTTAATCTCCTTAGGTTCAGGAGCTGTTAGAAAAAGCATCAAATACTAAAGTAAGTAGGCATTTATAGACTCTTTAAATTCATTCTAAATCTTGACCTTTCTCCCCGGACTGTTTATATAGTAGGGGAAAGTAGAGAAGCTCAGAGAGTTGTCCATTCTGGTTTGGCCCTCTGTTTTTTCCAATTAAAGGAAAATTTTCTTTCACATCAAATCCCTTCTTTAGAATCTTGATTACACTTAGATCTTTATTGGCTTTTTCTTCCTTGTAGGTCCCTAAAAATGGTAGGTTTAAATAGCCTGCTACAAACTTGAGATCCATTTGAAACTAAAAGCCCTGATAAACTTGGATACAGAAGCACTCACCTAGGGGTGAGGTGAAGGTGGAGGTGGAGGTAGGAACCATCCAAGTGAGGCAAGGCATGAGTCCTAAATAATACTTGAATCTATCTACAATCTGTTAGGAAGCTAAGAAAGGACAAGAATAGTGGTTTACCAAGCACATCTAGAATTCTGTGGTTGGGGAGATGGAACCAGATACAAGTAGAGATTCCCAGCCAGGAGGTGACTGGTAGCTGTCCTGATGTGTAACCATGAGATCAGAGCCAATCCTTACCTCTTCCTCCCACTTCTTTTTTCTTCAGATTCTGTCTTCCTGTCCTGAGATAAAATGGCATTTCATTGGCCACCTGCAAAAACACAACGTGAACAAATTAATTGGTAAGGGACTAAACTAGTATTTTTCCATGAAAGGTAAGAGAAAAGGCCACAAGTGAAAACTCACCTGATTTACTGACTGGTGGAGATAGATTTCTTTCAGGTAAGAAATTCAGGTTCTTAATATTGTCAGGATAAAGCATCATGGCAAAATCAGAATATTTGATGCCTCTGGAACTAGATTTAAAAAATTGTAGTCCATATTCTTATTTGCTTTTTACCAACTGCTGATTAATGTTATATCACCTTAACAAGCTGACGCCTTGCTGCCTTTCCAGGCTCCTTATGAATCACCTCCCCCTCTGTGATCTGGTCACATTGGTCTCCTTGATGTTTCTCACATGGGAGGAACTCTGTCTACTGACTTCCTCCAGCCTGGAATGCCCAGCTCTTCCCTAGTGACCATGGTACTTCCTACTTAATTACCTTTAGGAGTTCCTTTTTGCCTCTATAATAAAATACAAACTCCTGGTTCCAGCCTTATTTCATAATGCTTCCCTTCATGCATACCACATTCCAGCCAGCTGTAGGGTTAGCTCTTCACCAGATGTGACACATCATCTTAGCCCTGAACTGAGGTGCCTTCCTCTTATTTTTCAAGAATGTTTTGCCCAAACTTAATAGGTCACCTTACGTGAATTTGTATTCTGACATGTTTCTCTTGATAGAATGTGAATATATTCCTTGAGAGTAAGGACTGTTTCATTTTTTATTGTATGTTGCCAGTATCTACCAGAGTACCTGGCCCATCATTAAGGTACTTGATGGATCTATTATCAGTTTGGGTATTCTCCTGTGGCACAAATTCTTGGCCATCCACTCCTATTCTACTTGTAGCATTCTTGTGCATGGCAAGTCCATCCAGTACTGCAGATTCTTCCTCACTCTAGACTTTGCATGGCTACCAATGGAAACATGGGCCATTCCTCCATCAATCTTCTCTCAATGATCTTTATACCATTACTCCCACATAATTATTTGTTGGTTAGATGGTGCACTTTACAGCAATTTGGATTTACTCTCAAAAGATTATCAAACTATGCATATTTTTTGACCTCTCAATACTACTCCTAAGCCTTTTGCTCAAAAAAGATCAATACAACCCTTTTTGTAGTAGCTAGAAGCTGGAAACGAATGGAGATCCCATCTACTAGGGAGAAACTAAACAAATTATGATTATATGAGTGTATTGTAATATTATTGTGCCAAAAAAAGTAACAGCATGGATGATTTCAGGAGAAACTATTGAATATAGAACCAAGCTTTGTATCAGTTCAACTATGTAAACTGATGCAAAATGAAGTGAGCATATGTAGGAGAATAGTTTATATATTCACAGCCAACTTTACAAAGAAAAGCAAAACTTTAGATTTGAAAGATTTTAGAATTCTTATCATTGCAATGATTAAAACACAAGTCTAAAGACATTATGATGAAATGTACCACCCATTCCCTGTTAGAAATGTTACGGACTTAAAATGTAGAACAAGATACATACTTTTGGATGTGTAAGCTTTTTTTTTTTTTACTAAGTTACGCATATTGATAATTAAGGGTTTTATTTTTTTAAATTGTTCCATGAAAGGGAGAAAGTGGAAAGAAAGATTACACATATTTATAAAAAAAGTTAATTAAAAAAAATTTTAAGATGTTGCCACCTACTCATTACCATCATGTGCCTCTCCATTTCCTATTAAAGTTGCAATAGGAAATTTTGTGATAGGCCTTCTAGCCATGCAGCATTCTTATTTTAATGTGGAGGATATTAATATTAAAAAGATCATATAGGAAAAAACCAAGTAGATCAAGAATACCTTCTGCCTTGGTTTTGAAATTCTTCTGGATAGGCAACGTTCAGAGAGGAGCCAAAGGATGTGTATATATTTCTTAGATATTGTGGATAGCCTAGAATTGAATAAAAAGGAGAGTGAGCTAGGTGCCTTTTGGGAAACTCTTGAGGACTTTTAATGATCCCAAGCTTCTCCCTGAAATAGAGCACATACATTAATAAATGATTATTGAATTGAATTAAAGAGAATTTTATGCACTGGTGCATATTGATATTTAATTCTGTACATTGAGTATTGATCCTTGCTGCTAAAACAGGGCCAGCTTCCATTCTAGCTCATACCCAGTAATAATATGTCTTGGGTTTCTGGGTGAGCAGCATGTTGAGTCAGAAAGACCTGAGTTTGAATGCCTGAAGCTATGAAAGTTAGATTGTGAGCTTCTTGAGGAAAAGTCCATCTTTTGCCTTTCTTTGCATCCTTAGTGCTTAACACTAGTAAGTGATTAATAAGTGCTTTTTGAATAACTTACTCTGGGCTGGTCATTTAATTTCTCTGTCTCATTTTCCTCATCTGTAAAAGGGATATAATAATTCTAATCACCTCACAGGGTTGTTGTGAGGACCACTGTATTTGTAAAATACTTTGCAAACCTTAAGGCACTATCTAAATGACAGTTATTATTATTATTAACATGGTTAAAAACTCAATAAAGAAACATAAGCAGCCTATAAGAATAGGTTAAATAGGAAACCAAGTCTACTTCATTGCTGCTTCTTCCTTTCAGCTGTCCCCAACCTTTACATGCTGGAAACTGTGGACTCTGTGAAGTTGGCAGACAAAGTAAACAATTCCTGGCAGAAGAAAGGCTCTCCAGAGAAATTAAAAGTCATGGTGCAGATTAACACCAGTGGGGAAGAGAGTAAGTGACTAAGACCTAACTAATGGCCTTTACCTCCCTTGGGATGAGTGAGACTCACAGCCTGTAAAATGAGAGTACTTAAGCTACTTACCTCTCAGGGTGGTTATGAGAGAGATGCTTTGTAACTGAGTTATTATCACACTCCAGCATCTTCTGGGAGAGTTGATATTACCAATTCATTTCTGGTTCCTGTCAAACTTTGTGAAAGCCATTGGTGACTTTTAAGTGCACAACGGTGCATGTGGAACTACAGGAGATTTGGTTGCTCATACCTGTAAAGGAGAGAGTAAATGAGGAGAAGAGCAGTGATTTGGGCTTGTTAAAGGATACCTGCACACAGCAAACAGTCCAGGAAAGGAAGGGAATATTTATTAGACTTATTTTCATTTTTTTTTAAGTTTAAATTAAATGAAATGTAAATTTTAAAATAAGTTCTCATTTTCAGTACTGCTTTAATGTACAGAATGCAGAAAAAACAATATACTTTTTTTTAATCAGTAAATGCCTTTGACATGCTGGAGTTGAAGGTTTACATGAGCAGCTCTTTGTTCACAACTATCATACAGCCAATGGTTACCAATAGTTATGTTTCCTTTATTTACAGGATATAGCACAGTTTGAATATTTTCTTCCCCACTTTATTTACATTGACATGTCACAATTCTGCTGCATCCTCTGAGTGGATAATTTAGTACTTTGTTACATATACAACCTGTAGTTATACCATTTCTTAATGATTGGCAGAAATTTGCCATTGTGCAGAGATCAAATGAGTTCAGTACTTTATTCAATAAGTGATGGAACCTCTGGATTATGGCCCCTCAGATCAGTAAATAAGGATAGCTTGTAATCACAAAGGCAATAATACAGTCAACCATTTTTTTACAATTCTAGTAATATTTCTCCAGTAGATTCAGTGGTATTTTACCACATACATAGAAGCAAATTTATTATTATAAAACGCACGCACTTAGTAGTCAATATATTAACTGGCTCTGCTGCGTGATATTTATATGACCTTGTCTTTCTTCTCTGGGCCTGAGTTTCCTCATGTATAAAGTGAGGAAATTAGGCCAGCTGATCTCTAAGGTCCCTTCCAGCTCTAAATCTGATTATATGAACTGTAATATTAACAAAACCTTCAGAAGCTTGATAGCACAGATACAGAAAAAATCTAACTTGATAACTCTTCTAAAGATACAGCTTGGTAGTTTCTACCAGTGTGCCCGGCAAAACCTTCATGGATGTTTTTGAATGTGGCAGAGGGACTCCAGCTCATAAAATGTTCTGTCCAAGAAATAGCCTCCAGTTCTAGAGGGCATCCCCACCTTGGACAGTCCCCTGCCTGCAGAGCTTGAGGTTAGAGTTCTTAAAGAGAAGGGCTCGAAGA
The DNA here is from genome assembly GCA_023553655.1 of Myrmecobius fasciatus. NCBI lineage: Eukaryota > Metazoa > Chordata > Mammalia > Dasyuromorphia > Myrmecobiidae > Myrmecobius > Myrmecobius fasciatus. The sequence goes on along the minus strand of JAJPUD010010271.1, from coordinate 48,041 downwards.
CCACCGGTCTTGGCCCAGGGAGCCAGGTGTGGGGTGTGCTGAGTTGGAAACGAATCCGTCTCCTGCCTCTGAGAGCCTCACGGATATGAGTCTCTCTTTCCATGAAGGTAAACATGGGCTCCCACCTTCAGAGACTGTGGCCGCAGTAGAACACATCAAAGCCAAGTGTCCCAGCCTGGAGTTTGTGGGTCTGATGACCATCGGGAGTTTTGGACATGATCTCAATCAAGGACCCAATCCAGACTTCCAGGTACGTGGCAGGCTACACCGGCCCAGCAGCGCTGATGTGGGGGATGGCACAGCAGAGCCAGAGGTCTCCCCTGGACTTGGCGCTCTTTGGGCAGGGCTCTTGAGGAAGGTGCTTCCTTTCTTTAAATCTTGCTTCCCTAATCCGGGGGGAGGGGAGGGATTATATAATCTCTGAGACCCTGACTGGCTCTGTGCAGTCCTAGTTGCTAAAGAGCTTGCTGTATTGACAGACTGGAAAGGAAGCTAAGCAAATCAGTGCCAGGTTAAAACTCCAAACATATGGCAGCCTCACCTAGGGGAAAGGGAGGAGTAGCTTCCCAAAGAAATGCCTAGAGGGCCATTTGGATTATATATTTCGAGAAGAATAAGTTCTTACTTTTTTTTCTATTGAAAAGCAAAGTTTCCCAGAAAATACTCCAATGGAATCTCTGAGAACTGAAATCCTCCTGAACCAAAGGGACTAAAATAACCTTTGACAGAAGTATAAATGCAGCTCGGAGAATATACCTTTCACTCGGAAAGATTTACATAAACAGATGCAGAAACCAGGAAAACACTATATACAGGAACAAGACTGCGATGATCAACTGTGACAGATATGGTTTCTCTCAGTAGTTCAGTGATCCAGGGAAGTCCCAATAAACTTTGGATGGAAAATGCCATCTGCATCCAGAGAGAACACTATGGAGATTGAAAGTTTTTCCCTTTTGATCTGATTTTTCTCTCCCAATGTGATTCATAAGGAAATACATTAAAAAAAAATTAATGTACATGTATAAACCCTCCCCAAAAAAATTTTTTTTACATGTAACTGAGGAAAATAAAAATATTTTTAAAAAAGAAAAAAGAAGAGACAACATATCTTTCACCTGACTCTTCCTTCCTTTTGACCATTCTCCCAGGCTCTCTTATCCTTACGGAAGGAGCTGTGTGAGAAGCTCAGCATTCCCATTGACCAGGTGGAACTGAGTATGGGCATGTCCATGGATTTCCAGCACGCGGTAAGCTTCTGTCCGCTGGGCCTGTCTCTGCCCTGGCAGCATTACCAGGGCAGCAGTTAGTCCCTGGGGTGCCCCTGTGGTAACAGGAAGATCCCTGTGCGCATTCTTTGCCTACTTGATAGATATTGGGAAGTGTTCAGGCTTCAGTGTGGGCTCTCCATTTTTCTCCAGATTGAAGTGGGATCCACAAACGTCCGCATAGGAAGTACTATTTTTGGAGAACGGGATTACTCAAAGAAACCGGCAGTGGACAAGGCCACGACCAGCATCAAGGCCACAGTGGAAGTCACCCCAGAGCATTGAACCAAGAAAGAAACAAGCAACAAGCCTCCGCTTCTCAAGGGCACTGGTGTGGAAAACTTTTAACTATGCACTAACCCACATTTTAATTTTCATATCCCAGGCTGTTGCACATCAGTGCTTTTGTTAAAACCTGAGCCGTAGAGCTCTGCTGATTATTGTGTTGGTGGAAATCCTATTTACTTTGCACCTTTGACACCATAGGCCCATTTAGATCATTGACCTAGGATTGTCGTGGAACTGGAGAATCAAGGCATTTCAGCAGGAGCAGTCCCAAATCTGTGCAAGAGAACTAACCAATCATGAATGCCTTTTTGTGTTCACCAAAGCCTATACTTATTGCCGTCAGAGATATTTTCAGTTGCTCCTCTCATGTTCACTGGGGCTTCATCCACTTTTAATGGAGAAGAGACCTCCCAAAGCAGCCACCATACCTGTCCTGAGATTGGGTTGGTCCCTTTCCTCTTCTCTTCCCCTTCATCATAATGCCCAAAGATGAAGATCAGTTTCTCTACTGAGCACTAGCTGAAACAGGCAGTTTCATGTTTCATGCTGTGTTCTGCACCCAAAAGGCTGCTGATGAGTAATCCCGCTGTCTCATTGGCCTTTCTGGCATTCGGACCCTAGAAATAAGACTTGTGCTCAGCTTCATCTCACCTCCCGCCTTTCTAGGGAAGGAGCCCTCCCCCAATCAGATGACATCAATTTTTTAGCACGAAGTCTGCTTCCTTGTTTTTGATGGTGAGGTTTTATACTGAGTAATAGTGTTTTTCCTGGAATGGATAGAGCCCTTTCAATCTAGATCGGGTCAGTAGCTTCAAATAGGACTGACTTTGAGGGCTCCTCATTACAGGTTGTTCCAGCAGCTTAGTTTATACTCACCCTACCATATTTTTATGTAACAAATTTTGTAAATTTTCCTATATACTAGCAAAATAGCAAGGCTTTCATGAACATGAAAATGGCCACAATGCACTATTGCAAATTCGTGAAAAAAGATTTTGATGTGTATGTTGGGAATTTCCCCCCTTAAATTAGCTTTTTTCTTAATTTATTCAATCCCTGGATTTAATTTTATGGATTAACCTTGAGAATATCATGTGAATGTATTTTTAAAAATTCTTAAGACAATATGATTTCTGCGCTTTTAAAGCTATACAGTGTGATGGTTCATAGTTTATTAAATAAAAATGTGAGTTTGAATTTTGACATCTGTGCCAATTACAAAGCAATTAAAAGATTATTTTTTTTATACTCTGGCATAGTGACTGCATATACTAGGTGCCTTGAAATGATAGGGAGCTCCTTAGTTGGCTTCATTTCATTTGGAAAAGGGCATCTTTTCAAATCACTGCTGTAGCCAAACTTCAGCAATGAATGAAAAGGGGATTATCAACCCAAGAAAAGAAAAGGAGATAATCAGAAATTAGTGAGATGGCAAAAGCCCTCCTGTGCTCCCTGAAACACGCCTCTAGGTGGCGACATTGCCTAACCCTGCATGGTCCTGAGGCTGCTCCCAAGTGGAGTCTGAGCAGGAGCAGTTCTTTGTACCTTGTCGGGAGCTTGGGGCAGCATGACAGGGTGCTTGGAGGAAGCGGACATGCAGGTCCTGCCCCCGAGCTGACTCCAGAACAGCAAGGGCAGCAGCCAACAGGACGGGCCTGGATTTGAAGTCCTGTGAGGACCGTACCTTGTGGGACAAGGAGACAGTCATCTTCCCCAGGCTCTCTGCCATCCTCCTTCTTCAGATAGATTCCTCTGTGAATTAAGCTCAATTTCTTTTAAACTCTGTATTTTTAGTCTACTTTGCCTCCCAAAATGTCTTTTATCTTTTAATAGTCACATGATTTCCCCTCCCAGAAAGAAAAACCTAGTAAATCTTAAATTTGCCTCGTTTTTTATGGTTTTCAAAGCATTTTCACATGTGCCTTATTAGTCCAAATAAAGTCCTGTAATGCCTTATCATGTTGAGGTGACAATAGATGCTTGGCTATTCCAATGAAGCATTAGATCCTCCCAAACTGGACAAGACTGGAAACATTGCATCTGTTGACCATGGACCAGCCCAGCTAAGTACACAGAGGTGCATCATCAGAAAGTTGGTCACCAGGTAATGGATTCTGGGGGAAGATTACAGTATCTCACAAAATATAGATTTCTTTGAGAGTTAAAAATTAGAAATGTGATGAAAAATAACTGTTCTTGGGTTTTAATAAAGCTTTTTATTTTCAAAACATGCACAGATAATTTGACAACATTAACCCTTACATAGCCTTGTATTTCAGATTTTCTCCTCTTTCCCCCCACCCCCTCCCCAGATGGCAAGCAATCTTATATATGCTAAATATGTTAAAATATATGTTAAATCCAATATGTATAAATATATTTATACAATTCTCTTGCTGCACAACAAAAATCAGTTCAAAAAAAGAAAAATGAATAAGAAAATAAAAGGCAAGCGAACAACAACAAAAAGAGAGAATATTATATTGTGGTCCACATTTCACATCCCTCCCTCTGGGTGTATATGGCTTTCTTCATCACTGAACAAGTGGAACTGGTTTGAAACATCTCATTGTTGAAGAGAGCCATGTCCATCAGAACTGATCATCATGTAGTCTTATCGTTGCCATGTATAATGATCTCCTGATTCTGCTCATTTCGCTCAGCATCAGTCCATGCAAGTCTCTCCAGGCCTCTCTGAAATCATCCTGCTGATCGTTTCTTACAGAACAATAATTTTCCATGACATTCATATACCATAATTTATTCAGCCATTCTCCAACAGATGAGCATCCATTCAGTTTCCAGTTTCTTGCCACTACGGAAAGAGCTGCCACAAACATTCTTGCACATGTGGGTCCCTTTCCCTCCTTTAAATCTCTGGGATCTAGGCCCAATAGAAACACAGCTGAACCCCACAATTCTTAAGAGACTTGCTTTTAATCCTAATTTACAGTTTTTAACTCAAGATGGCCTGTCTTGGAGTTTATACATTAAAATCAATGTATAATCAGCTTACAATTTATGGTGATCTGAAACTGACAAAAGCAAGACTTACAAAGCATTTTGCAAATATATGCTTTAATACTCATAGCAGTCCTGAGTGCTATTATTCTCATTTAAAGAGGAGCTATCAAGTTCGGGAGCCACTTGTCTGAGGTCACTGTTAATAAATACTATTACTCAGATTCAAACCAGAACATCTGACTCCAATTCCCTAGTTCCCTCCAGAAATATCTCTGGGGTCCTAGGGCTAATTGTGTGTGTTCAGTTGTATCCGATTCTTCATGATCCCATTTGGGGTTTTCTTGGCAAAGATAATAGAATAGTTTGCCTTTTCCAATATATTTAGATAAGGAAACAAACAAAAAAAGTTAAGTAATTTCTCCAGGTTCATGCAGCTAGTAAACGTCTGAGACTGGATTTTAATTCAGGCCTCCCTGACTCCTGGCCCAAGACTTTATTCACTGGGCCACCTAGCTGCCTTAAGACTAAGGGTAGAATTCTTTTTCTTTTCTTTTAATTTTTATTAAAGCTTTTTATTTATAAAACATATGCATGGGTAATTTTTCAACATTGATCCTTGCAAAACCTTCTGCTTCAAATTTTCCCCTCCCCTCCACCCTCTCCCCTAGATAACAGCTAGTCCAATACATGTTAAATATGTTAAAAATATATGTTAGATCCAATATATGCATACATATTTATAGTTATCTTACTGCACAAGAAAAATCTTATCAAGAAGGAAGAAAAGAGAAAAAAAAACCTGAGAAAACGAAACTCAAGCAAACAACAGAAAGAGTGAAAATGCTATGTTGTGGTCCACACTCAATTCCACAGTTAAGGACAGAATTCTATCCTTTTTTCTTCTAGGGATGGGAAGGAATGATTTCTCTAGTATTAAATTGGTCTCTCTAAGCTATTTCCCAAATCTCAAGATACTTTAAGGGACAAGAGTTAAATGGAACCAAGGACATCTGGAGGACAAGTCAGTATCCAAGACTGTTCTACAGAAGCTAATGTGCTACTCATGGAGCTTGAAAGAAGTTTCCCCCAACATTTTCTCCTCCCCTTCACCTCCCTCCTCCCCAAGACTTTAAACAAGGGCAGGATTTAATAAGTGGAGCAATAGGAAATGATTCTCTTTGGGAACTATGACTATGACTATCTTGACTGCTTATGGGTATAAGCTGCTGTGATATCAGCCTCCTGACTTAAGTACAAAGAATTCTAAACAGTCCACCAAATGTTTTATTGCTCCTCAAGACGCCAGGGCTTTAGTTTTGTTTTGGGTGGGTTTTTTGGGGGGGGAGGGGAGTTTCTTCCCACTTGGCACCAGGGGTAGCTTTTGGGTCAGTTATTTTTAGGACACTGCAGCCCATAACTCATTTTTCCTTCCCTTGTTACCATTACCAGGTCCCCAGGAATCTAAATTCCAGCACTATTTTTTGTAAGTTTGGAAAGGATAAATTAAACAGACTGAGAAAAGGGAGATTTGATAACTTCGGGAGGAATTGTGATAAAGTGGAAAGAATAGTGAATTAGGGAGTTGAAAAGCAAGGGTTCAAGTCCTTAACTCTGCTAGTAACAAGCTTCAGTTTCTGCTTAAAAAATAAAAAAGATTGGAATAGATATTCTTTAAAGTACCTTCTAACCAACATTCTGGGTATCTATGCTTTTTTCTTTTTCTTTTCTTTTTCCTTTTTTTTTTAGACTGATTCTATTAATGATTCTTTTTTTTCTTTTCTTTTTTTTTTTTTTTTTTTTTGAGATTGGGTCTACCAATTTTGTCCAGTCTCAGGGCCACTCCCAGCTCCACTTTGCTGCTGATCAGAATGCAAGCTTTGCTTTGCTCTATTTCTAGCCTGATTGGATAAATTCTCCTTAGATGACCTGATGGCTCCTTGCTCCCAGAAGGCTGCTATATTGGTGCCGGAGCTAGAACCTCACTAGAACCCAGAACTCTCCAACTCAACTGAGTTTTAGCCGTCCTAGTAGCAAGGATTGCAGCATATTTAGGATTCTTTTTTTTTTTTTTTTAAAGGCTGAGTTTCTCAAACTTAGACATCAGTATATATGCAAACCCAAGTTTCAGAGGACCTAGTTTGAAGGCAGTTGGGTGTCTCTGGGTGCTGAGCTTGAAGTCAGGAAGAAATGGATGTGAATCTCACTTAGCAGCTACGTGACAAAGAGTTAGCATCTCTCCCTCGGCTTCCTTTCTGCAAAATGAGTGGATGGGATGCAGTGACCCCTGAAGTCCTTTCTCTGCCCCATCTATGAGCCGGATTGCCTGTGTAAACAATGTCTGCTTTGCTCTGCCCCCTGGCAATCTGGGTGGGCGCAGTCGGGCTCCCTGCCACCCACAGCACCCATCCCTCTCTCCAGGAGAGACTTCAGCCTTGGGCTCTGAGACGAGGGCAATGAGCCTCCCTGGTGAGCCTCTGGGTCCGTGCTTGACCCAGCTGCCAATCTCCAAATAAAATCAATGTGTGACCTTATTCACCAGATGTCCTGAAGAAACAAGCACAAACGTGGGCCAACGTGGAAGCCAAGAGGGAAGATGAGAAGTGGGGGAGGGAGGGAGAAGGGAGCTGGGGAGAAGAAAGAAAAACTTGGCTGGACATGAAAGGTGTCTTGTCTGTCTGTTCCCTATTAGGAGCAATTCTCTCGCAATCTGCAGCCTTGACATAATTCTCCCAACCAGAAACTCTCCAGAGAGATAATGTCAGAAGGAAAAACAAACGGAATCCCATCTTCTGAGGACAAAGTCACTTAAAAACCTATTTGGGGGGAAGAGGGGAGATGTCAGCGAGTCAGGGAGGGAAGCTCCCTGACAGCGGGGCCCATATGGGGAATCGTTTACCCTAGGACGTGACAAAGAGAGGAGGAAGGGGAGGAGGGAGGGGTGCTGGGCCTGCCTACAGCTGATCCCCCGAGATGCTATTGCAGGCGCCTCCTGGTGAACCCCACGACCGCCCTGTCTGAGACGGGGTCTGAGCCCCAGCTCTGGGGGGCTGGCTGCTTGCGGGCTTTGTTCCTGCCGAGGAATTCAGAGGGGCCTCTATCTATCTTGAAACTTTCCAGCTGTCTGTCCTCCAAGAATGGCTGGAAGCAGCCAGAACCAACTCATGATTTAGCCATCATCTTCGGGGAAGTTCCCCCCCCCCGAGTTTCTACCTCCCCATCCCCGGTTGCCACCACTACCAAGAGCAGAGATGCCAGATCTAGACTCCAGCTGGCCTGGACACTTAGTCTGCAGTGCGTGCGGCCCAGTGGACAGAGCCTCGGGCCCATAAATCCCTCACGCTTAGTCTTGACCCGGTTTTGACCCAAGTCCGATCTGAACATAGGGGGAAATGGTCCCCACCCAGCCCAAAGTGGACAGAAATAGGTAAAGAGATGGGAGGAAGGGGATAAGGGTAGAAGGAAAGGCTCCGGACCAATATGGGGGCTAAGAAAGGGGCTGCTTCTGTTAAGTCCTGTGCTTATGTTTCTAGGGGAAGGCATCCCTTGCTTCAGAAGGAAATTTTTAAAAAGTGAAATAGAAGAGAAAAACTAATCAGAAGAGAGAAAGAAGTGGGTTTTCCTGCCTTGGGACTTGTTTATTACTTGGATATCTGATTTCAGCAGGGGAAGCTGTTGCTGAAGCAAGGATTTTATTGGCTGCTAGCAAGAGGAATTCAGGGTTTGCTTTTAAATAGGCTGCCTCAGCACACTGAAGGGGATACACTGTTCTGATGAGGCAGCTCAGCACTGTGGCCCCCAAGGATTCCCTATTTCCATAGCATCAACTGAAATTCCCTTTGGAGGCCCAAGGAGAAAGGGACAGAAGTGGGAGGGGGCCTGGGGAGGTGTTCCAGGGTGGGGAGCAAAATTGCAAAGATCTGAGCTTGCCTCTAGGAGAAATGGGGGTGAGAAGCAGGGCCCCCACTGTGTGGGACCCAACAGAACTGGCAAGTGAGGGTTTGGAGGCAGGCAGGAGGGTTCTGGGAAGTGTAGCCTGAGGAGCTGGGAAAGCTAAAGTCAGGGGGCCTCAGCACTGATGGTTTCAATGTGTTGGGTAGAAAAGCCAGAGATTTGCACGGAGGGAGCCCCTGCCAACACTGGCCTTTGGGCTGTGGGCTGGCGAGGCATCTCCAGCTGCAGCACAGATCAGACTGAGATGCTGCCTTCCTGGCCCTTGAGTTTTGGGACTTCTTGAGAGGGTCTCCTGGCAGAGAGGCCCCTTTTGGGGTCTGGAACCTAAAGTAGCACTAATATGCTTAGACTAGCAGGGTCTTTGAGAAAGCTTCCAAGACCACTGCTAATTCCTCAAAGGAGAGCATCCCTGATTGCAGGGAGGGAGAAAAATGGGAATCAATCCATCAACAAGCATATTATTTAAGTACCTACTTAATTCTGGGGGTACAAAGACAAAAATAAAACAATCTCTTAAATTCTAAGAAGGAGGCTGTTCTGCAGGTCCCTCACTTCAAGGCCTCTTTCTTAGCCTAATCTCACACTAGTATCCAACCCCAGCAATCCCCTGCCTCTCCCTCTCCCTCTGCCAGTTTCCATTTTGGTCTCTCAATCCCCATCACTCTCTGTCTCTTATCCTTTTTCTTCCCTCTGCCTATAGTCGATTGCATTTTGCAAATTTTATAGGTAAGCTGGGTGCCAGTAATTCTGTTTTCTGAATGATAAGAAAAGATTGGATTTTCAAGAGACTGATGATGAAACATCTCTCCCTCTCGATAGAGAAATGAGGGGTGCCAGGTGTGGAACGAGGCACAAAAATCCCATCTTCTACAAAAAGCCTTTCCTATTCCCTCAATGCTAGTATCTTCCTGCCAACATTATCTCTACTTTATCCTGTCTTGTCTTTCCGCAGCCACTTGTATATTGTCACTCCATTCATATGAGCTTCTTCAGAGAAGGATTGTTTTTTAATCTTTATTTTGTATCTTCAGCACTTAGAACTATCTTTGGCTATAATAGGTGCTTCATAAATACTTGTTGACTTGATACATTGTTATATGTGGACAGTGTTTAGGAAGAAGAGCTATTGGAAAGTGACAGTAATCTAAAAAAGAATTGATGATGATGATAAAAAGATTGGATTGGATTGGGAGTCAGAGATATTGAACCCTAATACTGGCACTACCACTTACTACTTTATGACTTTATGACTTTAAGCAAGTGGTTTTGGATCTCATTTCTCCATCTATAAAATGAATGAGTTGGACAAAATAGTCCGTAAGGTTTTTTCCTAGGGTCCTGACTCTCCTTTCCCTCACCTCTCTCTTTTCCTCTTCTCCTCTCCTTCCTCCCTTATCCAAGTCAAAGAAAATATCTAATCTTCAAAAAAATATATCTCTTCAATAGACTGGGGGAAAAGGGAGTCTTGTAATGTCAATTGCAATGTAAATATATATTGCAATGTTAATATGAATCAATTGTGTGATATATTGGTATTTTGTGCTGGTAGAACAAAAGCTCTCCTAGCTTGAATTTTTCAACTACAACAATTCTTAAGGATTATCAAAGTCAGAAAAGCAATGCAATCAATGTCCAGGAAGTGAACATCAACCTGAATGACAGCAGAAGACTTTAAAGTATTCATATGAATATCCTTTGTATATTATAATGGTATATATTATTATATTGTTGTTGTCTTGAGTAGACACAGCCTTCCATATCTAAAATGCACTCACTCCTCATTTCATTTTTAGGATCTTTAATTTCTTTCAAGGCTCTGTCCCCTAATTGCTAGTGCCTGCTCACCCCCACCCCTACTTGAATATACCTAATGCTTGCTTTGTATAATTTATATTTACTTATTTATGTATGTATTTTTCCCTTCACAGACCATAAGCTCATTAAGGAGAAAGTATGTTTCATTTTTGTCTTTGTATATCCAGTATCTAGCACAGTTTCTGGTGCATAATTGGTGTCTAATTAATGCCTTTTAAATGAATAAGATTTGTCTACTAAAAACTACTTGAGTAAAATGTTACTAATAAAAAGAATCAATTTTTAAAAGCCATATTATGGGCTCTAATGCAGGAAAGCCAATGGTAATAGTGTTTATGGGCTGAATTCACCAATAAAAAGGAAGCCAATTATAAGAAAGATTAGAAAACAAAAACCAACAATTAGCTACTTACAAGAAATATATCTCACACAAAGCACAGAAGTTGTTAAACACTTTTGGTCATGGATCCATTTGGCAGCCTAATGAAACCTATTTATTCTTTCTCAGAATATTTTTTGTTCTCACATTCATAATTGAAGATAATTCTAAATTTCAGCTAGAAGTTAGTGAAAATAAAGATATAATATTTTCTGATCCAAGCACTCCATCACCTTTATCCATAGGACCTAGATTAATACCGCTGACATGGATTGTCTCTTACAGAGCCAAAGTGAAAGGCTGAAATAAAAAGCTATTGTATGTTGGTCGAATTTTTTTAAAATTATATTGAAATCATGGTTTTGCATAAGTTAACAACAAACATAAATGCTGTTAAGAGAAACACACAGGAAAGCTATATCATTATTAAGGCATTATGTGTAATAGAAAACTTTATTATTAAATATGCATAAAGCAAATAATAACAGCAACTGGTTCATAAAGGGAAAGCTACCTAAAATGAAAAAAGGCATAAATAGTAAGACACTAATTTTAGATGACCAGCACTATTCTAAAAAGACTTGAAAAATCCAAAAGAAATGTAAGCAAAAAGGAAATTATAGTCAAAAAGTATTGGAAAGACTGGATTTGGTGGACCCTTGAGACCCTCTGAATGAAAGTGTTAGAGAATATATATACATATATATGTCAGATTTCCATAACTCCACCATAAAAATGTACAAATATACAAGTAATTCATAAACAAATGGAGAAAAGTAAAATATACTAAACATACCTGTTACAGGCCACAACATAATAAAAAATATATTTAGTAAATGAAAGTTTAAAAAAAGATATAAAACTAAATAAAGAGTAGTACTCTATCTTAAATAATGAATAGCAGAGTATGAAAAGCATAATCATAATGAGACTTATGCCTTAATACACAAATGGATCTGTAATCCCATAAATTCAGGCACATCCTACAAAAATATGTATCAATGCCTGCCCATTTATGCATCTTTTTTCCAATATCTTCCCATTAATTAGTCTACAAGGCCTATATCCAATGTGTACTGAAATCCCTGGATACTTTAATATATGTTGATTTAATTTAGGGGCTTTTACTACATTCTGCATTTAATTTTTCCATTTCTTTACCTATTGGGAAAGATTTGATGTATTTAAGCTGCAATTATTTTTTTCTTTTTTTTTATTAAAGCTTTTTATTTGTATAACATATGTATGGGTAGTTCCCCAGGATTGATCTTTACAAAGCTTTCCATTACAAATTTTACCCCCAGTCCCCTCCACTCCCCTAGATGGCAGGAAGTCCACTACATGTTAATAATGTTGAAATACTTGACAAGATGTGCAAGAAAAATCCTATCTACAAGAAAAAAAAAAGAAAATCAGAGAAAGGAAACAATGCAAGCAAACATCAATAGAGAGCATGAAAATGTTATGTTGTGGTCCATATTTCATATCCCTCTCTCTGGCTGTATATGGTTTTCTTCACTGAACAATTGAAACTGGTTTGAGACAATTCTTTGTTGCAGAGAGCCATATCCATCAGAATTGATCATCATGTAATATTGTTGTTGCTGTGTATAATGATCTCCTGGTTCTGCTCATTTCACTCAAGCTGCAATTATTTTCAAGGAGTTATTCTTGAAAATTTTTATCTGAACACTACAAAATAAGGTGATCAAATATACCATAAAATGATGTTTCCTATTGCCTTTGGATACATAATTTTAAAAAAAGATCCCTTCAATTATTTTTTATTCTCCTCTTTAAGGAAAATTTCAATTTAATTGCAACTTCTTAAAGTTTTCTGTTTATTTATAGGGATACAATCAAGATTAATATGATTCAATTCTTCCATTCATTGATCATTTAGAAAAGGAGCACACAGTCAGAAAGTTAATGTTTATAAATAAGATATGTGTATATGTGCTGCCTAAATATGTAGATGTGCTTCATGGGTATCATGGATAGATATAATCAAAAGTCTGGCCCACATTTGCAGTCACCACAAGATCATCCAGCACCACTGACACTCAAGCAGTGTCCAGAACCATAGGAGGCTAGGGCATCTCTCCTACTCAAAACAGTAATATTGGGCTAGAATTAAATCTATCTGCCAGCCCTCCAATATTTCTAGTCTAGGAGTACAATGTTTAGAGGTTCAGAAGTAAAAGCATTTCTTTGATTGCTTTTAACGGGTAGATATTAGCTTATAGTTGCCAGGTCATCCCCTTACCACCAAACACTAGTTACACAAAAGACCATTATGATTAGCAATAATGAGTAAAGCCATTTATCCAAACAAAACATCAAGCTCAAATTGGAGAAGTTCTGTAGATTAGAATATATTAAAGAAAACACAAATTTAGAACAGGAGCAAGATAAGATCTTAGCTAAAATCAAGAGAACAGGAATGGTCTTACTGAAGGGAGGACCACTCAGCATTCTTTAGAATTACAATCCCTGAAAAGTAAGAGATATGATACAGTCAGATCCCACATATGTCTGTATCTCCAAAAACTGCCATTCTAAATTCTTTCTATGTTTATCTGCCTCTTTCTTTGTCACACAATTTGAGAACCCAGGATCACTTCCACTCCAAATGAGATATTGAAGTAGCACTTCACTGGGGAATAACAAAACATATGAAAATTTATGAAATGCAACTAAGGCATTCCCTAATGAACAATTTATGTTCCTGAGCCTTCATATTAACAAAAGGGAAGAATGATAATTTGATTATGCAATTTAAAATATAGAAAAATAAATAAATTAGTTCTAAAACAAACACAAAAGAGGTTTTGAAAATTAAATGTGAGCTAGATGTAATTGAATTTTTTTCAAATTGCACATATAAACAAAGTTGCCTTTTTATGTTAGCTTACTTTATTAAAAGTGAATACAAAATTAAATTAAAAAAAGAAAAGGGAGGAGGATAATTAAAAGCAACAGAAATCCATGCTAGCAGAGAGAGCTGTAGAGAAACCAATACATATCAGTTGTTGGTGAAGTTAAAAACTTGCAGAATCTTTTTAGAGAGTAATCTTCATAATATACAGTAAAAATTATGAAATAATCTTAAGGCAACAATGTAATTGTTGAGAATATGCCTGAAAAGTGTCAAAAAAAAAAAAAAAACAACCCAGCAACAATGATGATGAAACTAAAAGAAGCCATTAAGCATAGTAGGGAAAAGTATTTAGAGTCAAAAGTCATAGGTAATCTTGAGCAACTCATAACCTCTCTGGGATCCTCAGTTTTTACCTGGATGTTGAGGAGATTAGACACATGGTGACCTCAAATGTCCCTTCTAATTGTAAATCTATGACCTATTAAAAGATTTTCAGGGCAACATGATATATTACTAAGGAGGAAGAGTGGAAGCAACTTAAATGCCCAACAAAAGGGAAATAAAAATAAACTATGATACATTAATGTAATTTGGAATATCATGTTACCAATAAAGACCAACAGATGTGAGGAAAACAGACACCTATAAAGATTTTTAAGTAACAATGAAAAGTGAAAAGATAAAAAAAGCAGAACCTAAGGAATGAAGGATACGTCATGGTCATGGGAAAGGAAATATCAGTAAAAATAAAAGAACAAATAAAGAAGGCTGATGGGGACCTAGAGTAACTGAAAAGTTGTTATATTTTGTGAATTGAAACTAATTATTTTAAGTATAAGCAGTTATTTGGAAAGTATAGCTTCTTGAATTAATTTTCAGTTGTTTTTAATAAAGTGCTTAAATAAAAAATTTTAAGAGTTAAAAATCTTTTTTAAAAATAAAAGGGAGATATTATTCAATACAAAGGAAGAAGAAATAAAATGATTAGAAACATACTGAAAGATAGGGCAACAAAGCTGAAAACATTAACTGAAAAAAAATGAATATTTACAAAACCCAAAAATGCCAGAATTAACAAAATGGGAAATAGATAACAAATAATTTTGTCTCAGAAGAAATGGAACAAGCCTTTAATAAACTACTACAAAAATAATTTCAGTCAAATCCAGTGTTCTTCCTTCTTTATGTTGCCTCCACATTATGACAGCATATAAAAAATATTATTTGTGTAAATTTCTTATAACATTAGCTGACATTTATGTAGTCTTTTAAGATTTAAAAAGAGCCTTGCATACATTTTATCATTTAATTTTCAGAATAAATATAGGTTAGATACTATAAGTATTATCTCCATTCTACTGATAAGAAAATTGAGTCTATAGATAAAAGATGTAAGAAGGTATTAATGTGATGATGAAATGCCAAAACCGTTATGTTACTCTTTCACAAATTATGAGAAAGTTTTCTAATAAAATTTAAATGTTAGTAAACATTGGTTGAAGATAGTGGTCAAAACCTGAAGGGCCTTAAAAGATAAGCTTCCCAATCCTAAGCATTATTTCAAAGCAGTTTGAGAATTCTAGACATTTGAAGCAGGAAACAGCTTTATGAAGATCGACCCCTGTGTTGGAATGTGCTAGTAAATATTTAACAACTAACTTTTTCTACACACACATACAAAAAAAAATACATATGACAAACTTTAAACTTTAATCCTCATTATTAACATATCCTCCAAAAGGGACTCACATGTGCAAAAATGTTTGTGGCAGCCCTTTTTGTACTGGCAAGAAACTGGAAACTGAATGGATGCCCATCAGTTGGAGAATGGCTAAATAAATCATGGTATATGAATGTCATGGAATATTATTGTTCTATAAGAAACAACCAGCAGGATGATTTCAGAGAGGCCTGGAGAAATTTGCATGAACTGATGCTGAGTGAAATGAGCAGAACCAGGAGATCATTATACATGGCAACAACAAGACTATATGATGATTAATTCTGATGGATATGGCTCTCTTCAACAATGAGATGTTTTAAACCAGTTTCAATTGTTCAGTGATGAAGAAAGCCATATACACCCAGAGAGAGGCCTGTGGGATCTGAGTATGGACCACAACATAGCATTTTCACGCTTTCTGTTGTTGCTTGCTTGCATTTTGTTTTCTTTCTCAGGTTTGTGTGTGTGTATGTGTGTGTGTGTCTGTGTGTGCAGCAAGATAACTGTATAAATATGTATACATATATTGGATTTAACATATATTTTAACATATTTAATGTGTATTGAACTACCTGCCATCTAAGGGAGAGGGTGGGAGGAAGGAGGGGAAGATTTGGAACATTTGCAAGGGCCAATGTTGAAAAATTACCCATGCATATGTTTTGTGAATAAAAAGCTTTAATAAATAAATAAAATTTTAAAAAATAAATTAGCATATTCTCCATTATTTTCTTAAATCTAGAAAATAAATAAAATAATAAATCGCATCCTGACTTGGAGCATTTGCTAATTTCTAAGGTATAAATGCTCACACTCAAAATTTACATTGGCTCTTGAAAGTGGTTTGAATTTGCTCCAGCACATCCCTGCCTTCCACCTTCACCAGAGAACAGTAGGAGAATAAATGGTTTTCTCTTCTTCCCCTGTTATCTGCCATGGTTGTTGGGGGTATTCACCCAGCAGGAGATGTAGCATCCAGAAGAGAAAAATTCAAAGAATTGAGCACTTTGAGACAAGGAGCAAAGACAAACACTCTCCAGAAAAACACAGACACAAAAAAGGCAGCATTCAAAGCAAGAAGAAATGTCGAGGAGTGAGATCTCTGGCAAAAGAGAAGAGAAGAGAGCTAGAGAAGAGTGGATTCTCATAGGCACTCCTCTGGAAGTCAAGAATCAAGTCATGGAGAGAACCAGACCCAGAAAGCCCAACTAAGCAACTTACCCAGCAGAGATGATGAAATTTGTATGAGACAGAAATAGCGTGAGGACACCTCAAGAAGGGAAAGGACAATGAGGTCCTATTGTACCAAAGAAGCAAGAAGTCATATGTATGCTTTACACATGTACCTCATTTTTCATCATTCTCTGTTTGTTCCTATTCTTCCCATGGACAATCTGAGTATTTTGGGGAAAACATACCTCATGTGTATGAGAGGATGATATTTGTAGCTATTCTTTTTTTTGCCATTTTAGCAAATACCTTTGCTTTGAGCTAATTGTGTCAGTTTACTGGTTATTAAAGATAAGCTCATTTTTAGGGACACAAGTTTCAGACATAGGAACCCACAGAGTTCCTTTAAACTAGAATCACTCCCTGAGGGGTTCCCTACAGGCCACCCTATCTTAACATCTCTGGTAGGTCTCTAAGACCTATACCTTATATCCTAGAATTTTGCCTAATGATTTGAGGAGACTAAATTGACTGCAACTTCTGATCACTCCCCCAGCCCCACCCCATTACACTATTCTAGCTACAGTTAGGTTGGCTTGAGTACAGGAAAACAGTAGTACCAATTCACTGCTAGAACTGTGAACTGGTCTAAACATTTTGGAAAACCAATTTGGAATTATGCAAGATAAGTTACAACATTTTTCATACACTCTGACCCAGTGATCCTTCTACTGGACTTAGAGTCCATGGAAGTCATTGGAAATAAAAAACTTATCTGAGTAAATATATTCCAAGTAGTACTATGCAATGACAAAAAGATAAAAACAGATCAATAATTGAAAAGGTTAAGCAAGTTGTTTTTTAATGTAATGGAAGATTAATTATTGAACTGTAAGAAAAAAAATTAAACTAAAGAATTCAAAGAAGCAATAGAAGACCTGGATGAATTGAATTGATACAGAATGAACAAAATAAGATGTAGGACCAAATGTCTACAAATGATTAAATTTACTATTACAGTTACATAAAGGAAGTCCAATTTCATCAGAAATACTCAAATGAAAATTCCTTGGATAACATTTGCACTCACATAAAGCAGAGGTACATTCTTTCTTTTAACAAATAGAAAACTGCGAAGATATAAATTTTCATATTGTTAGTCAAATGCCTCGTTTATGCTATATTATTTAAGTGTTTGAGTATACTCATTGAGGGGGGTTCCATTATGAATACACTATGTTTTGTACATGTCAAATCAAAACTTATCGATTAAAAAAGAGAGAGAAGGGAGAAGCAGAACCTAACCAACATAACCCAATAAAATGGAGAGGATGAGGGTGGAAGTCACTAAGTGATGAATTAAACTTTTTAAATGACTATCAGTCTTTCTGCTTTCGCAGTGATGAATGACAATAAAAAGATCACAGTGGGGCTAAGAAAAGCATTGCTTTTAGGCCAGCTAGAATTATTAATTCAACTGTTAGTATTCTAAATGGGAAATGCAATAACCAATGAATTGACATCCTATTGGAAGACATGAGGTGAACCACAAAATTTCCATTCTCCCTATAAAAACAATCAAGAATACAAAAGGAACTTTAAGTTATATTGAAGTCAAACCTAGCTTCTCCTGGGAGAGGCAAACAAAGAAGTAGGGAAAGTGAAGGTTGACTTCACTGTGCACTCAAAGGCAACAAGACATATTCCTTGAAATGCTCAGTTAATTCATCTTGCAGGGTTCATGATGATCACCATGGAAATAATTATTGCTTATTTCTCAAAATTTATTTTGAAAGATGAATAGAAAAATTCTATGAAGATCTTGACATAATTGTTCAAACTACATCAATAACATTTGATTATGCAAGTAAGGAGTAAGGATGACAAAAAAAATGCTAGAAAATATCTCATGTTTTAGAAAAAAATCAGCAGTAGCTCGCAGACAACTCAGAAGCCTTACGCTCTGAACTGAAACTATGACTGGGTGAGTGCGGCTTTACTCCAGAGAGTCAAAACTTAAAGGGCATTGACAATATTGTACTCCTTTAGTAGTTAGAAATAGTTGAGCTTAATACCTAGTTTGGAAAAATAATTAGATCAAATAGGGGACTACTAGACTGCATATTCCTCATACTTCCAGGAACTAGATGCTAAGCAAATTCACCTAATAGCTCAGTCGTGGCTTATTCTCACACTGGTGGCAAGCTCCTCAGAAGCATCTTGTGGGTATCAGGGTTACTGTCTCCACTTCTCCAGTGGGGTAATATCCCGTGGTGTCTTGAGGTCTTGGATCCTAAAAGATAAGTTCAAGTTGTTTTGAGTGTGGTTCTTGTGTTGGTTGTCCC
Source organism: Myrmecobius fasciatus (assembly GCA_023553655.1). Taxonomy (NCBI): domain Eukaryota; kingdom Metazoa; phylum Chordata; class Mammalia; order Dasyuromorphia; family Myrmecobiidae; genus Myrmecobius; species Myrmecobius fasciatus. The sequence continues at coordinate 29,257 of JAJPUD010010271.1, read as the reverse complement.
AGAGATGTTTTAGGATGTTTGCCTTGAGTTCTGGAATAACTAATTACGGTGCTGATTGTGTCTATGGATCATGAATACTTTTTTTAGGAGAGCTGGAAGATTCTGGGTATAGTAAGAACTGAACAAAATCACCAAAAATGAAATTAGGTATATCTTAACAGATTGTTCACAAATGGTTATAGTTGTATATCATATAAGAATTAGCTTTTTTGTGCAGTCAGAATATCGACTAATTAAAAGTCAAAAACCACAACAAATTAGAAGAATAAAGATGTTCAGAAGTAATCTAACTTCAACAGTCGCAGCCTTACCCATTCAAATGTGCTTTCCATGTTGAAAAATAGGAAATAAAATACACAGATATAACTATCACTTCCTATAAAAGCTTTAATTATTTAAACTATATATCACAATGAGAAAGCAAAAGAGCACAGGAACAGTCTTAGTTAAATATATATATTTGTCCTCCTTGCAAAACAGAAAGACATGGCAGTCATTGTTGCTAAGGGCAATGATAATTTCAAACGCAAACTCATTTATAAAGCACTCTGGAGGAGCATAGCAGGAGATTGCAAATATTGCTCCAGAAATGCAATAGGGCAAGGGAAGCACAAATAAATCTACAAAAATTTATTTTCATCCTTCATATTCCCTTCTTCAATTACCCTATCGATCTAAACCTGCTCTCTTCTGTCCACAAGTCCTCGTGTTGGCCTCTATCCTGTTGTTTGAAATCTGACCATATCTTCTCATATTTATTCTCTTCCCATTCCTGAATAGCCATAGAGAGCCAGAAGGGACCTTCCAAATAGTTTTATCTATCACCTTTATTTTACATAAGAATAAGAAAAAAAAGTCTCATGGGCAATAAATAATAAAACCAGAATTTAAGCCTGGGTGACCTGGTTCCCAATCCAATGAATTTTCATACTTTCCAAGCCCTTTCAATTCAACAGTAAATCTATTAAGTTCTTTAGTACTATGGGTGATGACAAAAAAAGAAAGGCACATGATCTCTGCCCTAAAGGAGATTAGAAATTTACTGGGAAAACAAAACTAATACCTATGGAAGACTAGAAAAGGATGCAGTGGGCCAGAAGAATTAATCTAAATACTCTGCTGCTAATGTGAAATTGGGAAAATCTCTTTGAGCTTTTGAGTGAAATGAAGACATTTCACTGGGGCAATGGACTAGACCAAGGCTTCTTAAATTTTTTCACTTGCAATGCGTTTTTATCCAAGAAATTTTTATGCTACCCTAAGTATATAAAATAGGTATACAAATCAAATATTTACTGATAATAAATCATAAAGAAATTTATTTTAAAACAAGTCTTTGGTATACATATCATTTTACCATTTATTAAAGATGAAGATTAATGTGCATATTAATGAGATGAGTGTTTATTTTTACAAAAAGAATTAAATCTTAAAGGAATATTTGATACTGCAGATCATAGAATATTCAGAAACCTTTTACTGTTGCCAAATTTTTTGTGACACTTACATTCAGTTACATGAGCCACAGTTTAAGAAACCTTGGTATAAATGAAGTCTGTTTCACCTCCAAGATCTCTGTGTCCCATACTTTTATTCCTTCTGGTTCTGGAATTCTAGCTTCTGCCTTTTCAACCTTGTTTCTCTGAAGACTCCCCAGCAGGAACTGTCCATTAACAAGGCTGATCTTAGTGTCTCTGTGGTATGCCTTGTGCATGTATTCAGCACATTATTGATTATTGTCTCTGACTAAGATGCTTACTTTCTTCATTTTTTGCCTCTCCAAAGTCTATCTTTTCTTCAAAACCCAGCTCAAATCCTACCTCCTTCATGTAGTCTTCTTTGACTACATCAAATTAGAAGAAAGATTGAAGTACTTTGCTCTGTCTCTTGAAGTCCAATGATATTTGCTTACTCTAATCAAACATTCTTGCATTATTACCTAATTTTCTCTTTGTGCATATATGTATTTATGTGTCTAGATCAGGGCTTCCTAACCTTTTTTTGATGCATGAATTCCTTTGGCAGTGTCCTAATAGACTTTGAACTTCTTGAGAGCAGACCTTTGCTTTTCTCTGTATTTCCAGTGCTGAGCACAGTAGTATACATGTAAGCACTTAATAAATTCCTAATTACTGACTTTGTTTTCCCCAGAACTTAATATGGTGCTAAGCCAAAATAAGAGAACTGGAAATCTTATCATGTCTCTATCTACAGCTTGATATCGTAGAGATTTCAAAAATTTTTCCCTTTGCATGAGATCTGGGACTCTTTCTCTTGGTCAAGCTGAATTATCTTCTCCAAATAGAAGAGCTCTTTTACTCTGTACTACCTGACATATATTTCCCCATATGTACTTTCTCTAATTTCTGTTTTGCTATAGACTTGGATAAATGAGTTTCTTTGCTATTTGTAGAACTGGTATTTGAAGAAAAGGGGGTCAAGCTTTGAATATATAATTTTTCCTGTTTTTAAAAAAAATAGGAATTTAACTTGACTGAAAAATCATGTAGATTTTTAATCCCTAGGTTAATAATATTTAAGGAAGCAGATAGTTATAATTCTAATCTTGTATCCCCTCTCTCTGAGGAGAGTAAAGGGTAGAAGATCTGGTCCCAACTTCTTGCTTCTCCTCCAGAAAGAATCAAAGTCTTCCTTGGAGAAGGGTAAGTTTGGAGATGTCTATTCTTGCCTCCCTGAGTGACATACATAGAATCACCCATACCACACATATATAAGTAAATTGCATGTATATACACACATGTGTTCCATGTAAAGGAATGGAAACAATTGGAAGAGGAGTGGTTGTAAAGACTAAGAAAAGTAGGAGGAAATGCTTAAGCTGAGCTTTGGAGGAAGCTGGGGTTTCTAAGAGGTTGAGGTGAAGGAGAAGAACAGGCATTCGTTGTATATACATAATAGTCAATTGGTTAGTCAACAAGTATTTATTAAGCCTTTACTATGTCTTAGGCATGGTGGATATAAAGAAAGGCAAAATTTGTCTGGAACTATTATTATTGTTGTTGTTTGTCATTCATTCTCAAAAATGACCATGGAGGGAATGCCATGATATGCAAGTGAATTGGATTTAAGTGAGGGAGGGCTGTGCAAAGTCACCAGTCTCATTTTTTTCTCCAGTGCCATCTAGGTCCATTGGCAAGATATAAGCAGGATAACTGAATATGCCCCTGGATGCAGTAGGAACTATTAGTATATAATTACATTATATACTATTATATTAATACTATACTATTATATTAATGTATATTAGTGTATAAAGGAGAAAATGTATAATAAGCCTGAAAGAAGAGCTGCAATCAGACTTCAGACTTTGCAGGGCTTTAAATACAAAAAAGGAAGCTATATTTTATCCTAGAGCTTCGTGGACAGGGGATGAAAAGAGTCAGACCTATGTTCTAGGTTGAATTTAATGACCCCTGAGGTCCCTTTCAACTGAGATACTGTGATTCTAGCAGGAATACAGAACTTGAAATCACAGATTCATAAAATCAACTCAAATCCCAATAGATTTGTATTCTCAGAGAAGGAAAGATATTAATGTTTATCAATTGTTAATACCATAGTATGAATTTATGAGTTGCTTCTCAACCCTTCAGAAAGCTGAAAATGAATATATCCATGCACACATGAATAAGCTATGTCCGTGGAGAGCAGCTCCTTCCTGGGGGAGGCAGCTGACTAAATGGCATAAGGTTAGAGTGTGGTATAAAGTGGGTCCTGGAAGGCCAAAATCCAATTCTAAGCTATGTCCACCCTTCTTGTGAGTCAGGTAATAACTGAGTCTTCCACTCATTTCCATTTCCCCTTTTATCATCACATAATCTGATCTCTCTTGGATAGGAACCCATCCTTTAGAGGGCTGGCTTGGCTGGTAACAACAGGTCACTTTGGATTACAGCAGTTCACCTTTGGAACAGATCAGATTTGCTGTTATAATTGATGGAGAGAATATAATACTATAATAATAATAGCTAATGTTCATATAGCATTTTAAGTTTTACAAAGCATTTTATATGGATTATCCTGTTTGATTCTTACAGTAATTCTGGAGGTGGGTACTATTATTATCCCCATTTTGCAGTTAAGGAAACTGAGACAGAAGTTTTGACTTATCCAGGGTAAGAGTAAACTATCTCAATTGATTTTTAGGGAAGGATGAATAGGGAGAGAAGGATTCTTTATAAATGAATATAAGTGCAATGGGGTCTCTGGGATGTTCGAGTAGTGGATGAGATGACCCTAAATACATGAACTCAGATGAGATGGGGTTTCTGACCAAGAAGAAGCTGGTCATCATCTCCAGTTTCAGTCTGGACAATATTTATCTCGTCAGAATGGAGGTGGGATCTTTTAATCCTGTTTTATCCATGGAAATGCCCCTTTGGTAAGCAATTACCCTAAATCACAGACAGAAATATTTAGTGATACCTCCCAGATGTTGAAAAAAAATGGAGGAAATATGGTATCAAGAACAAAAGAAGGAAACATTATCCCTGGCTCACTATGAGGAACTTACCAAAAAGTTGTTGAATCAGATGACCTGAGGCATATGAGATCCAGAGCCTGATTACATACATAGGGTACTCTAATAGTTAAAATATAGACAGTTTCATCAAATAGCAGAAAGCACTTGACAAGCTAGGTAACTTGACTTTAATAGAAATCAATGCCCATTAGGGCATTTCTTACACAAGTTGTAAATTATACAACTATCTTTCCAAAGGACGCAACCTCATGATTTGTAGAGAAAAATGTTATCATTAAAAGAGACCCCTTACCTTTTGCAAGAGTGAGTATACCCCCTAAAGGAAAAGAGTTGGCACTGGGCCAACTTTTCAGGAATAAACTTCTCTTTCTTCCATAGTTCTCAGAACTATAAAAAGCACATGGAGAGAGCAAGTGATGACATTCTTTTTCTTTCAGTAAAAAAAAGCAACAGATTTGGGATTGATATTAATTATTAAGCCTCCATCAATTTCAGAGAATGTTGTTCTGCCCCATATCTATCTCAAGCAGACTCTTTTATTCTATGTAGCAGATTTCCAAGCAGAGTCTTTTATTCTATATAGCAAATTTCTCTGATCTCTTGAACAAAACTTATCATGCAGAGAAGAATGGCATAATAGCAGTTAGAAACTATTTGTTAGTGTTTTTTGGATTTATCTCTTCCCAGCAGTATGTTTCTTTTTCCTTGAATTACGAGTTTTCATAAGATACCAATAACATAATAAAGGTAAGATTTGAAATTTTTTTAGAAAAGTATAAGGGGGATCCTGCTAATACTACCATCATTACCACATAGCACTTGTAACTATTTTCTACCTGCTTCTGGAGAACATTTTGGGAGCTAGGGGGGGCATGGCTAGCTTCTGGTCATTATCACTGGGAGTCTCCTGATTTAGTGACAAGCCAGAAGAGTTAATGATTATGAGTTCCACACCTGGTAAAAATTAAAGAATCCTTCCACCTCTCTTAGATGCTGCCCTCCAAGTGAAAGATGTGATCTCCACAAGGGATGGAGGACAGCCTTACTTTATCTAAAACATTGCTGCTCATGGAACAAGGTCTCCAGTAGCCAAACTTGTACCCCTGGGTTCTTGGCTCATTTTGTTTCTCTTGTTTTCTTCTCTTAGTATGACCTTGTGAAAACTGAATGGCCTGGAGAAATTGTATCATTGGTATCTTCCACTGGCAAAATGGTTATAGTATTGTCCCCCAGAGCAGCAGTGCTTGACTCCGAGAGGAAGTGGCAGCCTCAAATAATTGCCAGGAAAAAGGACACTGGAAAGAAAATTGGTAAAAGAGATGAAATGTGAAATGTATAACTAGTGGAACTGCCAAATTGGGTTAGAACTTGATGAGATATGTGTAACTTTCCAGTAGACTGCAAAAAGTAGTTGCAAGTGTAGGGAAGTTACAGTTCACTTGTCTAGGGCATAGGTCTCAGAGTTATAAGAGAAACAATTATTCTAAGGTATGAGATAGCAGTTGTTTATTTTGAATGTTATAAGCTGTAATAAGAATGTTATAACTGAAGCAAAGGGAGAATACTGTGTTTTAGGGATATGAATATGAGATGAAGAATTAGAAAACATTTAGGTTAATTATTAGGGAAACAGATACTAGAACTATTCAATGATTATACAAGTATAATTTACCTGATCAAAAACAGGAGGTAAAAACCTGGTTACTGAAAAGAAATAAGACAGAGGGCTGGAATAGCAAAGGACAGATTTCATAACTCTACATCAGCTAAGTCAAAAGCTAGTAGTGATGGATACTGTGTTACAATTGAGGAATAAGTCCACTTGAGCAAAGGAATAGCTTGGGAACAGAAAATCAGCAAAGTCAAGAAGTGGTCAGGTCTAGTGAAGTTTCAGTCAAGTACATCATGGATCAACTCAGCTTAGAAGTAGCAGTATCTCATCAACATAGAAACTAGGTTTATTGAAGAAATATTGTCAACAGTTTCTGATACAGAAAGAGAACATGAAAGTTTACAAACTCAGAGTTGTGAACTGTTGCAAACAGATGAGTTTTTTCCTCACTTGTGTGTTTTAATACTTGGTTTCTGTGTGCCCATTCTCTCCTACAAATGTCAAGAACATTGATGGGAGAGTTTGACCCAGGTTTATGTGTATGTTCTGAAATATTTTGTATTCATGCATTTGCTAGTATGCAAGTATCTGTAATATCCATTCTTATTTCTATTTCCTTGTCTTATTAATAAGTAAAATGGTTGTTTGGAATTTTAAATGTGTCATCATTTAAAATGGCTGGTTTTGTGTAAATGAAGTACATTGAGGGGGGCTCAAGAAGTAAAGAAGTAGAGAGCCTGTCTTGTCCCATAACAATGTTACATCAGCTTCACTAAATGGCCCCAAAAAAGATAAAGAATCTGAAGTCAAGTTTGGAACTATGCCCAAAGAGCACAATTGTGCATATCCTTTTGTCCATCAGTATCTCTCCTGGGTCTATATCCCAAAGAGATCATTAAGAATGGAAAAAGAACCCACATGTGCAAAAATGTTTGTGGCAGCCCTTTTGTGTAGCGGCAAGGAACTAGAAACTGAGTGGAAGCCCATCAATTGGAGAATGGCTGAATAAATTATGGTATATGAATGTCATGGAATATTATTGTTCTGTAAAAAAATGACCAGCAGGATGATTTCAGAGAGTCCTGGAGAGACTCATATGAACTGATGCTAAACAAAGTGAGTAGAACCAAGAGGACATTGTACACAGAAACAATAAGATTATGTGACAATCAACTGTGACAGGCATGACTCTTTTCAACAATGTGGTGATTCAGGCCAATCCAATAGACTTATGATGGAGAGAGCCATCTGCATCCAGAAAGAGGGCTATGGAGACTGAATGTGAATCATAGCATAGTATTTTCACCTTTTTTTGTTGTTGTTTACTTGCCTTTTTCCCTTTTTAATCTGATTTTTCTTTTGCAACATGATAAATGTGGAAATATGTTTAGAAGAATTGCACCTGTTTAATCTGTATTAGATTACTTGCTGTCTAGGTAAGGGCGGAAGAAGGGAGGGAGAAAAAATTTGGAACTCAAAGTTTTCCAACAGTGAAAATTGAAAATTATCTTTGCATGTATTTTGAAAAATGAAAACTATTATTATAAAAAAATTAAAATTAATAAATAAATAAAATCTAGATAATTGCTAATTTTTTCTCATTTTATAAATCTTGTAATGCATATAATCATTATTACAGTAGTACATATATATAATTTATAAGTAAATATATGTACACTTACAGAGAGTATATGCTCAGTTCTTTGGTTTTTTATTGTTGCTATTTTTTAACTGATGGTATATATGATCAAAAAAGCCTGGAAACTATTGCTTTAAATAATAAGCACATTTCTGAAAAGAGTGAGTTTTTATAAATCAGATAATATTTTCAGTTTGTTATATCGGTAAGCTATGCAGTTGAAGGATACTGCTAGTGAATTTTTTACTAAATCTTTTATACCCGGTCCTCTACCAGCCACTTGCCTTCTATTTTGATCATAGTACATTAGAAGTCCAACCTCTTGGTCTGACAGAACAGGAAATTGAGACCCAAAGAATTACTTCAGGTTACATATATAGTAAATTTAAAAAGCAGGATACATAACTCTTTGATCCAGAGACACTGGCCTTCTGACTGTTACAGGAAAAAGACACTCCATCTCTCAGCTCCAGGTATTTTTTTCTGGCTATCTTCCATGGCTCTCCTTCTGCTCTATCTACTAACTTCCCTGGCTTCCTTTTAAGTCCCAACTAGAACCCTAACTTCTACAGGAAGTTTTCCCCAACCCCTCTTAATTCCAGTCTTTTCCCTCCATTAACATTTCCTATTTATTCTGTATATAGCTTGTTTTGTATATATTTATTTGTATGTTGTCTCCCCTATTAGAATATAAAGTCTTTGAGGGGCAGGGATTGTCTTTTATCTCTTTTTGTGTCCCCAGTGCTTAGCACAGTGCCTGACACATAATGGTCACTTAATAAGTTTTTACTGAATGAATGAATGAACTCAGATACACTGACTCTAAACCCAAAATTCTTTCTAGTGTACCATGCTTGTTTGTTTGTTTGGTTTTTGTTCTGTGTTTGTTCTGCAAATCTGCAAACAGATTTCTTTAAAGTGAGACAAATTCTGCTCCATTCAGACATGAAGTCAAATTCTAGGACCTCAATGAAATATTTCAGATGGAGGACTCCATTGGCCTAAAACATATTTGCCAGCTTATAGTAGACACTTACAATTTCTTTAACAAAGAAAGCCTTTCATTAGGCAATTAAAGACATGGCCTTGAGGAGGTGAGGCTGGGACTCAATAATAATTTGGGATTCTGTTGCTTTAAGATTTATAAAGTGAGGTGGTTAATGCTCACCATTTTACACATGGAAAATTTGAGACTTAGATGAAATAATTTAGTCAATGTCAGAAAATTAATATATAGTAGAAGTGGATTTCAAACCTAAGACCACTTCTATCCCATCCATCAGTAATCCCTCTCTCTACTACACTCTGCTTCCTGGAGGACAGGGCAACACAGCTTCCTTCCTTCCATTTTTTCTTCCTTCCTCTCCCTTCCTGGATATCTTGGATTTCACAAGCCCCCTTGGTCTTTGTTTTGGCCCTAATTGCCTCAGAGTGAATGTAAATAGCAATTGTTGCTGTTTGGACCAGAAATCTGGAGGGTCTTCCCATCCTAAGTTGATTACATTTTTTTTTTGACTAAATAAAAAAGGCCATTTTTTTTTTGCTTCAGTTCTTACCTAGGCTCAATCACCGAATGAGTGTGCCTCATTCAAACTGAGACCTATTGAAGACCCTTAGCTTAAAAAGACCAAGGTCTCCCATTGAATCCAGAGCCATCTCCAGTCATCCTGATCTCTGTCTGGTCCAGATGGTTCCCAGGAGAAAGTGCAGCTGGTGACTTTGCACAGCCTTCCTTCCCTTAAATCCAATTCACTTGCATGTCATGGCATCTCCTCCCTGATGTCATGGTCCTTTTCCGGAATGAAGGACAGACAATAATAAGTGATCAAACAATCAATTAAGGAGCACTTACTATATAGTGAAGCAGTCCCTGTCTTCAAGGCACTTACATTCTCCTGGGAGTGATAACACGAATACTTACCAGTATATGAAAAGATCATAGTTCTTTTCTGAAGAGCAAGTTTAGATACAGAAGGCAAGAAGAAATGGTTGATAGAATGAGGCGGCAGGGAGGAGGCTGAGAGCATTAAGGATGAATAACCTTATTTCACAATTTAGCCTGGAGCTTGTCTTTTTTTTTTTTTTAATCCTAGGAGTATGTTAGCCAACTTGATTCCCCTTTCAGCAAGTCGAGATTTCCCAACTCTTTTGGTAAGCTGGGATCATTTATCCCAGATGGCCTCTCAGGAAGAGAGCAAAAGTAAGCAGAAGAAAGAAACCAGACCAGAGAAAGAGTATCTCCATTTGGAGATAATCTGTAACAACACTAGTTAATGTGTCAAGATGTACAAATTCCAACAACTCTGGAAAGCACATGGTGTACCTCCATTTTTACTCTTTAGGGCAGCTAGGAGGCACAGTGACCAGAGCACCTGAGTCAGGAAGACTCATCTTCCTGGGTTCAAAACCAGTCTCAGACATTTACTACCTGTGTGACTCTGGGCAAGTCCCTTAGCCCTATTTACCTCAGTTTCCTCATGTGTAAAATTAGTTGGAGAAGTAAATAGCAAATCAATCCAATATCTTTGCCAAGAAAGCCCTATCATGAAGCGGTAGACATGACAGAGACTACACAACAACCAAAATACTGAGTCTTAAGAAAGTGAAGGGAATTGCTGGGTCATTTGGTATCAGAGGCCTGACTCAATTAGGACTCCCTGAGTCTAGCACAGAATGCTACAAGTACTTTGGCCCTTCTCAGACAGTCCAAAAAACTTTTCTGCTTACAACCTCCTACCTCCAGAGAGGCATTCATTCCCTACAAAAGCTGGGGCATCTATTCCCTTGACCTATCAGAGATGAAGGAATCCCTAAGGACTTTTTTCTGAAAGAATTCTATTTCTCCTGGCAGCTACAGTCTTGGTTAGCCTGGGGAGGAGGGCTCCTGCAGCAGTGGGGAATCAATCTCTCTTCTCTATTCCTCCATTTGCAGTTGGTATTTATTTATTTTAGGAAAGTCAATGAGCCTCTGCCTGCAATGGCAACAGTCTTCTGGAAGCAGGGAAAGAGAGAAAATAAGGAAGAATCTTGGAATCAAGGATAGGACTCTGAGCCTGCAGTTATTCAAAAGAAGAGAAGGAAGGGAGAACCCCCCAGGAGGAGCCAATATGTGTATAGAAGTCAGTAAAAGAGGGTAATGGAGAACAGGCAAGCCTGCCCCCCAACAGGGCTGGGCAAAGAGTAAGAGGTTCTTCCCAGAATATATGTAGTGTGGGCTTTTTGTGTCAGACTGGAAAGAGTTGGATTTGGGGGGCTTTGAGGAAGAAAAGGAAAGGAGACTAATCCAATAGCCCTTCTTTTCTCTCTTTTCCCTGTTTCCCACCCCCAAAACAGAAAAGCACCCCAAATTAAAGAGGATCCAAGCTATAAAAGCCCTCCACCATACATACCCACTAAAAGACCCTTTAGTGTATCCTAATGAGTTCTTAAGAATGAAACTGGTGGTAGGATAGTAGTAATCTTGGGGACTTGTACACTTAAGTTATATATATAGTGACCACATGTGGGCATGTAGGCAGAGTGCCAGGGCCCAGCCAGGTATTTCTGTGGCTATCCCTGATTGGCTGAGAATGTGCTGTGGATTTTTAAATAAACCAATAGCCAAAGCCCGAAAGGCCAGAAGCTGAGTAGGCTAAACTCAGGATATTGGGGCCCGGGAAGGAAAAAAAAAAAAAAAGATTCTGAGAGGAAGCAAAAATATACTAGATGGAATCTGCGAAAATGTGGTCAGTATTTGTAAAAGGGTCTATGAAGAAGTAGCATAATCTTTTGAATTTTTGTGATGGAATTAGGAATTTGGGGGGATATATCATTTAATGATGTTCCTTCAGTGGATCCATGACTCCTCAATGGATTCCTCCACCATTATAATTTATCTCTTTCTGAAAAATTCTCCAAAGAACCACTGGATGAGCTAGAGGCCATTTTCTGGTAATTAATAATGTCAGTACTGTATAAATGAGTAATTACCTGGGTGTGTATAGGAGGACCAGTTACCTTGCCTACACCTACATGGCTGAAGATTTTTCAATTTATCAACAAGTTAATGCCAGGGCTCAGGAAATTGAGAAGTCTAAGATCAGCCAGGGCAGAGGCCAGTGAAGGAGATTAGCCATTTGCTGGTCTGGGACCAGGAAGGAATAAGTTCTTGGTTATGGCCAGGAAATATTTCAGGCCTTAGCCAAGAGAACAGTTTTAGGAAATTAACTGGACTAAGGTATGTTCATGAAGTTCGAGAATCATCTTAGTTGGGAATGGGAGCTATAATTTTTCTTTGCCATGATTTTCTTAAATCCTCAGTTTTACCTGTGTATTCTACAGGAATCAGCTCCCTCTCAATGTGGAAAAATTTAAGGCACCATATGCCTCCAAATCTACTCAAAGCTGTAACTCACAAGCTGCCAATGGTCTATTTATTTTTACTAATTATCTGGAAGGTACAAGCAAAGATATTTTAATGAATAGTAGAAGTATAGTAAGAAAAGTGATAATACAACATTCATTGGATAAACCTGAGGCCCATGTAAAGAACATGTATCGCCAGTGTTTGTGCATAAGAAACATGTATGTAGCCACATATATAGAAAGGAAACAACATGCTTCAGATTCTACAGATTTTTTTTCTGTTTGTTCTGTCATTTGACAATTCTCTCGAGTTCTGCTCCTTGCTGGATTTTGATGTTTTCTGAGCCTGTAATTGGACATCACATTGCATCTCTGCTGTACCCAGTCCTCTTGACCCAGTCTGTCTGCTTCTGTGTCTCTCTCTTTCTCTATCTCTCTTTCTCTCTCTCTCTCTTTCTCTTTTTTTCTCTTTGTGTGTGTGTGTGTGTGTGTGTGTGTGTGTGTGTGTGTGTGTCTGCCTTTCTCTCCTTGACTTTTCTGCTCTCCATTTGGGCTCCAGGTCATTACTAAATGTTGTTCTCTGCTAAAGAGACTAGAAAACCTCTCTAAGGACAAGGTGACAGCTCTTTAGGGACAAAGTGAAAAAGGCTGTGAACCACCACAGCCAGATACCAAAAAGAAGAGTGCCTTTGAGTTAGTTTTTTTTTCTTTAAGTATCTTTGCCTGGAACTTACTATCAGTCCATTGAGCCAGAAAATGATCTGATTTAGAGTTAGACATTCCTAAATTCTATTCCAATTTGTCAATGAATATGAATTTAAGTCAGAACAAAAGCTAAGTGAAGAAGTCAAGACTATATACCCCTTCACTTTCCTGGCCCTCATTCCTGCCTTTATTACATAATTCTATCAGTAACAAAGTACCTCTACCTTTGTCTCTGCTTTTAGGACAGCTAAAAAAGTAATTCACTATTTTCTTATATACTAACTTATTCTTGCCCTTATAAATAAATGTGCTTGCTTTAAATTCAGCACGGCTCTGAAAGAGAATTAGATAGTTGGTGAAAATTATCAGGTGATGATGGCTTTTGGGGAAGAAGATACAAGGTCAGAGACCAGCAAGACAAGGTGGGCACCGAACTCCAGGCTGGTCAAAAGGGTCTCAGGGAACCAATTCACTTACATTGATTTAACAGTCATGAGATCGCCATCCCCTGAGATTTTCTCGTGGAGGACACATTATCAAGGATACTCTAAAGGAGATTTCTTCTCCTTTGAGGTCTCAGTTGGCCTAGGTGAACTTCTGAGAGCTCTACTGATGCTGGGGTTCTATGACTATCCTCCCATTTAAGGACCTTGAGAGCTGGAGCGGTCCATTCAGCCCTGCCTGTCAGCCTTGCACTTATGAAATCTTTACAAACTCGAAGCTGAGAAATGTGGAGGGAAGAAAAACCCAAGAAGAACTGCAGAATAACATGAGAAGGAGACGGTCTTGGGGGACCGCGTAAGGGCTCCCCAGGCTCCTGAAGTCAGAAATTCAGAACGCAGTGACCGGTCAAGAGATATCCGGGAGGCGCTAGGGCCTTGCGGATGGATCGACCAGTGCAGGGGAGGGAGCGAGCGAGGGAGGAAGGAGGGGGCTGGGGCTAGGGCAGGAGGCGGCGGCGGCGGTGGGAGAGGCGCCGGAGCTGCCTCCATCCATGGCACGGAGCGGCGGCGGCGGCGGCGGCGGCGGCGGCAGGAGCCCAGCCCAATCCGTTAGATCCCAGTGGAGTGCGCAGGGGGCGAGTGCCACCGAGGGGATCAGCCCGATAGGGCGCAGTGGCCGCTCCAGTGCGATCAGCCTCAGCCGGAGCCCCTCTGACAGCCGTGTCCTCCCCTCCGGGGCGCGCCGGCAGGGGCCCGGAGCTCGCCGGACATGCTCCGTGGGCGCGACGGCGGGGACCCCCGGGCTCTCCTCCGCCTAGGGCTCCCCGCCCGACCCATGGGCGCCCCCGGCCCCAGCTAAGCCCATCGCTCCAAAGCCCGTGTCCGCGCCCGCCTCTGGTTGTACTCCGGTGCCAGCGCTGTCCGTCCCCGCGAGGGACGATGGGCTGATGGGCGCCGGGGGCCGCAGGATGCGAGGGGCGGCCGCAGTACTGCTGCTGGTGGTGCTGCTGCTGGCCCTAGACTCCGGGGGTTCCCGGGGCTGCCCGGTACCGATCCGCAGCTGCAAGTGCAGCGGAGATCGGTCCAAAGCACTGAGCGGCGGCGCACCCAACCCTGCTCGAAGGAGAGTGATGTGCAGTGGCGGGGACCTCCCGGAGCCGCCTGAACCTGGCCTCCTGCCCAATGACACCGTTATCCTGTAAGTACTGTCGCCTCTGCCCCATCCGTCCCATTCTGTCCAGTCCTATCCCATCCCATCCCATTCCTGCGCGGTTCCGACGGGATGGACTGGCAGACTGAGAAGACAGCATGTCATTCACCTCTCTTCATTGTGCCCCGGGAGAGAGGCTGCCTTAGGTGCTAGTCTCCAGCGCCTGACTTAGGGAATGGGAAGGAAAAGGGGGTTCTCTGGGACTATTGGACTTAAGAAGGAGAAGTACTGAGAGAGGTGCTGTTCATCAGCCCTCTGGGTATTGGAGAGGGGGCCCAGGGACTTTGCCAAAATCACAATGAAAGCCTTGGGATGGGAGAGACTTAGTAGCTCTTGCTCACCAGATCAGATAAAGTTAAGACATCCCTCTGTACTAAGCATGGTGGCTTTGACTTGGGAAGGGGGTACTGAAGGAGATTGATAATGGCTGACTTAGTTGATAGTTCTCTACCCCCACCCCCATCCCAAAGAATCTTCCCCCCTGCCCTGCCAAGTGGAGCTAGGACAGGACTGATTAGAGGGTCGGATTCCCTATCTGGGTCATTCATTCCCTACCCCAGCCTGCCAACTAACAGGGGGCGGAGGGGAGGTGAAAAAAGTGTTAGGGGGAAAAAAGGAAAAACCCACCTTCTTAAGTTTCATCTTGTCCTTTAAAGATCTGACTGTTCTTAATTCAAATAAGTGTTTGAGCTATTCCCATTTCCTCTTACTTCCCCCAGGCAATAAATCTACTTATACAGAACCTAAATATGCATGCATGATGAGGGACACAAACACGTACACACATATCCATCCAGACATCATCCATCCACATATAAAGTCTTTAACTATACCCTTCTTCCCTCCCCTTCTGTCCTCTGGTCATAATAGATAAGCCTTGACTGTTTCTTTAGTAAATCTTTTTTCATTGAGTGTAACTCTAGTCTTCTTAGAAGGCTGATTGATGGTTTAACAGAAAGAATGTCACAAAATTTCTAACTCCCAACATTAAATCCATGGGATCTGAGGTCACTGAAAATCAAAAAGAAACAGGGAACACATCAATCCCCTCAATTTCCTAGGAGATCATTCACTGGAACTCCCTGAACAAGAACCACAGAGATGTGGGTCCAGCCCTCCCTGTGGCCTGTCACAGAATCAGCCTAGCCCTTCCCCTTCCCTTGTCTCCTCCATCACCCACTTTTCTACCTTCCCTTTTTCAGAGTGAAGATTGACATAATTAGCTCAGATTGTATTCAGAACAATACAGTAATATCTCTCTCTGGTTGGGTGAGTTTAGGGATGGTTTACTTCCTGATAGGACACAACAGGTTAACCTATAACTCTGTGTGTGTGTGTGTGTGTGTATGTGTGTGTGTGTGTGTGTACAAGGGGACTGCTCTACTCTGCCCTACTTCCTTGCAGCTCAACAATTTGGCAGCAACTAGAGGAGACAGCAGTGGCCTCATTGCTAACAGTGACTGGTGACTTTTGGTACCCAAGATCTGAAGTTTAAGGCAGAACAGGGTATTTCCCAGCCTGCTCATTTCTGGAGACAAATGCCTGCCTTCTGTGACTGTTCAGCCACAATACTCTTGAGTATATATATTTGCCTCCCTGAGGGGAAGGGGTAGGGGCTAGTTTCTCTCTGAGTTCTCTTATGTACCCCTATTATATATGTAGTCCATTTTGAATATGTTCATATGTGTCTTAATCTATGGTGGTGAACATGTGTCACACATATATTTGATATCTTCTTATCTGAATGTCCTTTTCTATGTATATTTATTCTGAGGGATCCTAACAGACACAAGCTCTGGAAAAGTAGAGGGAAGGAATAACATGGAAAAGCCATTCCATTGTACATCCTAAAGTGATTTGGCTTCTAATGCTTTCCATCCATAGCTAATTCCCATTGAGGGGATTCCACTTTGAGGGGAAAGGTGGGGAGGTGAGATAGTCTGTAGGGGGAAAAAACTTATGGAATGACAGGGCTGAAATTTGCCTCTCAGTTCACTTTCTTCATCCCAATTTTAACCATAATGAATTTAACAAGTAGGTTTTTTTTTGGGGGGGGGGGTTCCTCCCTTTCATGGGTTTAAAGTCCTTAGCGTTTCAGAGTTCTTCCAGATGCAGGAGAAATTTCAACAATGGCAGCAGCTCTGATAAGGGACTAGTCATTTCAGCATTAGTGTCTATACAATGGGACAAGCTTTGGAAGCTTTTTGCCCACTCAACTTGGAATAAGCTAATATCCCCACTTCCTTGGGTGAAATATGGTTCTTGGCTTCTTTTCTCCAAACCCAGAAAAAACTCATAGAGATCTAAGACCCCTGAGCAGACTTTTAGAGCCAAGAAAAAAAACTCAGATTCCCTTTCAGTCAATGTTAATCATCAACACATTCCGTTCAGTGTCCTGTCCAGTCTCTTAATTTCTGTGTCCCCTCAAACTCCAACATTTCATTCTGAGCCTGCTGTGCAAGAAAAATATCTGATTTGAGATTCTGTTCTTTCTTTCACTGAAGTAATTCTATTCCTTAAAATTGACCTTTTAAAGCTGACATTTCAGCCTGGTAGCAAGGCAAGAGAAGGTTATTGAGTTCAGGATTCTTATAAATTTCCACCTAAGATTCCTTTAACATACTAACTAAATCCTTCCCACCCTCGATTCTGGACCCTTTTGCTCCATCACTTTGAGTTATTTTTTTCCTCAATTGTAACTATAATATAAATCTCACTTTTTCCTTAACTGTAACTGTAACATAAATCTTACCTGATTTCTTCTTGCCTACCAGGCAGTTTAGTGGATTGTATGTGGTACTCTACATATAATAGGCCAGGTTCAGCTTAAATGCCTTCTACAAAGAATTCTTTCTTGATTTCCCTACTTATTATTTGCTGGAGCTCTTTCTCCTCCAGTTACAGTGAATATACTTTCTATTATATCTTGTGACACCAAGTAGAATGTAAACTACTTGAGGGAAGATGTTTCCCATTTTGTCTTTGCATCCCCAATGCCTGGCACAGTGCCTTGCATAATAGCAATTACTTAAATGCTTGTTGGATTAAGTGCCCATAAATGATATCTCTGCCTCCCTCATTGCATTTTTTTAATAAAAAACATTTTTATTGGGGCAGCTGGGTGGCACAGTGGATAGAGCACCAGCCCTGAAGTCAGGAGGATCTGTGTTCAAATCTAGTCTCAGACACTTAATACTTCCTAGCTATGTGACCCTGGGCAAGTCACTTAACCCCAATTGCCTCAGCAAAAAGCAAAAACAAAAAACAAACAAAAAAACCCCATATTTATTGATATATTTTGTTTTTATATTTCCTAACCTTCCCTTTGATCTCACTTTCTTCCCTTCCCAAAGATCCATCCCTTATAGCAAAGATTTTTTAAAAGAAAGAAAAGGGGAAAAAACAGCAAAATCAATATACTATTTTAAAAACCTTGCTGTTATATGCAATATGTCATACCCCTGTACTTTGACATTTACAAATTAGGACAAAAAAATCTTCTTCTATTTCTTCTTTGGGATCAAACTTGATCTTTATCATTTCACAACATTCATTTTTAATTGTTTTGTATTTTCTAATTCCATTATTATAGTTGTTGTATCTACTTCTTGCTATAAGTTGCATCAATTCATATAGGTCTTTTCATGTTTCTCTGTATTCATCACAATCATTGTTCCTTACAGCATAGTAATATTCCATTATATCCACATGCCACAATTTTTTTTAGCCATTTCTCTATTAATGGGCATCTAATTTGTTTCTAGTTCTTTGTACCTCCCAGTTTTCTAGCATACTTCAAAGTTGTCCCTGATCACATCAGGAAATTAACATCTTTTCCATGTTTATGGGACCTATAAATCCACATTAAAAAAAATTGCCTTCTTTAACACAAGGAGATGAATAATAAAATACTAGACTTGGCGGTGGCCATAGGCCTCTAATTCAGACTCCTTCCCAGTGCATCCCCCCAATAGATCAAAAACTCTTTCAAAGCAGGAAGTATGCCCCAACCCCCCTCCTTTGTACCTTTCATTGAATTTAATAAAGATAGGAACATCCCTCATAGTACAGAGGTCACCCAATCCATGCTTGAACATTTCTAGTGACACTTGTAAACTGTCTTTTAAAGGCAACCTATTCCCTTGTTGGGAAGTTTTAATTGTTAAGTTTTTTCCTTATATTGAACCCTAAAGTTTACCTCTCTGTAACTCCTATCCACAAGACATAGCTCTGCCTTCGGGGACCATTCATTCATTCTTTTCTTCAACAATCATCTATTAAATCTCTACCATGTCCCAGGAACTGGACTACAAAAGTGAAAAAAAAAAAAAACACCTCTCTCTGCCCTCAGAGACTTGCATTTGTTTTTAAAGATGGAAAAACAAAAATACAGAGAAGTAAATATGGAGTAATTTTGGCAGGAGGGGAGACACTAACAACTGTAAGTGTGATGAGAGAGGACAGGTATCAGGATCATCCTGCTACTCACTATGCTAGACCTTCACATATTTGTAGATAGTCACATGTGCTCCCCGAATCTCCTCTTCCCAAGACTCAGGCTCTCAGAGTAGACAACTTGTCTCTATTCCATTGGTCAAAGTCGTTTATTGTGTAGGGCCAATTATTCAGGACATGGAAGTAGAAGTATGAAGTCCTCCCATGGAAGAGCTTAATTTATATTAATAGTGGATCCCAGCCTTGTAGAAAAGCCATTCTATATATAGAAGGCCCCGTTTTTTACTCTACAAAATAAGATTCATCTTCCCCCCCTTTAGTTTATGCTTTTTCTTTCTATTCATTTTTCCTGTCTTCTCCCCTTCCTCATGTACTTTATCCCCAACCCCCTCCACCCTAGTTTTTATTTGCATTACTGCAGAACAGCAAAACACAGAGTTTCCTTCCTGGTTCATCTGCCCCCTGAACTTTCCCTTCCACACCCCACCATCTTTTTGACCCCTGACATTGCAGCCGCCTCGATCCGCAATGACATCATAGTGAGGGCCAATTCCAGAATAAGGATACTCTTGTCCAAAATTTAAAAGTTCTAGGCTTCTCCCCAGAGAGAATGACCATTAAATTCTGCAACATAAAGACCCTAAGAATAGGAAGGAAAACCAAAAAGACATCAAATAAACCCTGCTTCTCTCCTATCCTTGTTCCCCACAAATATAAGTGGTATTCTCACACTCTGGTTCTAACAGTAATCTCTTCTTGCCTCCTCTCCACATCAAGGGGACTTCTTTTGGGAAGGGATTAGGTAATCCTAAAAGAAAAAAGATTAGGCTCGGATTGGGGTAGGTGGGAAACATCTACTTCTAGGGTTCTTCCAGATATAAGAATCAGTCCCCTCTAGTGAAACAATATCCTGATTTCAAGTTCTATGCCTTTCTCCCAAGGAAAAGCCTCATGATGTGGTGCAGTAGATCTGAGTTCAAGTATGATCATAGAAAAGCCATTTCAATTGGATCTGAAGTAAAATGAACTTTAGTTCTCTTCTAACTCTAAATCCTTTGATCTACCAGTTGACTTTGTTGGACTTGGAAAAACCTAAGATCCTGCCTTACACACTCTAAATATGGGGGTGGGGGGAGAAGGAAGGCTTTGGTTGGTTTTTTTTTTAATTCTGTTCAACAAGCATTTTAAAATAGATTTTTATTGATGTCTTCTGTCTTGACATTGCCTAGATTTCCCTATGTATCTCTCCCTCTCCCCTTCCAGAAACTCATCCTTCATAACAAAGAATTTATTTTTCTAAAAAAGGAAATAAAAGAATAAAATGCATTGAAACTTATCAATGTATTGAAAGACTATATATAACATATATGCTAGCCCAACCTCTGCTGAGGGATGACAGGAAAGTGACAAATATTTCTTAAGCATTTATTAAGTATGAGGCACTATACAAGATATTATAGATATAGAAGTGAAATAAAAGTCTCTGTCCTCAAGGAAATTATAATCTAATAAAACTGTAGTTATTTGGTAGGTTCATGATTTCTTGAGTATGAGTAATTTCCACCATATCTTCTAATCCTGAACAATTCTTGCCCATGTTTTTCCATGTATCCTTCACAGAGAAAGCTCCCAATCCATCCAGCTTGACATTTATTGAGTGACTACTACATGCTAGCAGATCCTTTCCCAGGAGCCAGAAACCAATGGTGCTTTATTAGTATCCCACAGGGTAGCAAAAACTATCAATTGCTTGGGCTTTCTCTTGTTTCTAAGTCCTACTTCATGATCAGCAAGCCTCCTATTCTGGGAATGCATGGTGTTGGTAATAGTTTTTTTTTTTTACTGGGGTGCCCCTTCTGAATCAGAAACAGTTCCTAGTAACAGGCTGTTTTCTCATTTTCTCTTTGACTTTTGGGTTGTTGTTAATATCAATCATAAAGAGAGTGTAGAGCTCCATTATTTGCAGCCATTTAGCATCCCCTGGAAGCTTTTGGTATTAAAGAGATGGGCTTTTGCAGTAAAGAAATGGGGAGGGAGGAAAACTGTTAGGATCATTGAGGGCACTGTGCACTCCCCCAACTTTATCTCTCTCATGTATATATTTATTCATAAACATGTACCCAAGTAACTTTATCTCCTTATTGGCAAGACTTAATGTCTCTCTGACTAAAGAATGTTCTCCATACATAATACATGGATGCTATTCATATACATACATATTAGTAACCATATCTCCTTATTGGCAGGACTTAATGTCCCTCCGATTGAGGAACATTTCCCATGTATAATGTATGCATGTAATTCATATACATCCATGTGTGTGTGTGTGTGTGTGTGTGTGTGTGTGTGTGTGTGTGCATAAGAAGCATCATTTCTCCTTTTTGGCAAGACTTAATATTCTTCTGCATAAGGAACATTCTGGATCAAAGAGACCTGCCCTGGATTTCCTTGGGACAGAAAGATCCTGATTTTTCTTGGTCACCAGCATTTGGGAGTGTTTATCCAGTTTACCGTTTAGTATTTGGTGTAGCCCATGGATCAATTGTCTGCAGAGCATAAGGAACTAAGGGAGAAGTCCTGTTGCACCTTACCCAAGGGGTTTGGAGTGAGGGAGATGGAGTATTTGTGAGTGGGCACAGGGAAGGCTGTGGAATGATGCCCATTCACCACATCACTAATTCTCTGACCTTTGGGAAGTGGCCCTCAGCCCACAGACCTCCCTTTTGCTTTTGAACACTACTCCTAGGAGCAGGCCCTTGTGCCAGTGGAGATGGTCCAGAACCTCTGCTCACAGAGTCCAATAAAGGCTTTTGGAGAAGGGTATGCAGTATCCCACTTTCCACAGCCTTGTCAGTCTAGAAGGATGAAGGCTGGAGGGGTGGGGCTACATGCTAACTTCCCCCACCCCCCTTCCCTTCCACCCTCTTTTTCCCATATGGTTCTCATAACGTCTGGGCTCAGAGACAGCAGCCAAAGGAAGTGGCTGTGTACAGAGAGCTTTTGTGAGAGAGGGGGGAGGGGAGGAAAGGGAGAGAGAGAAAGAGAGAGACAGACAGACAGGCAGGCAGACAGACAGATAGACAGACAGAGAGAGGGAGGAAGAGAGGGAGACAGAGATGGAGAGAGACAAAGACAGAGACAGAGACAGACAGGGATAAAGACAGACACAGAGAGAGAGAGTCAGAGAGAGAAGAGAGAGACAGACAGAGGCAGAAAGAAGAGAGACAGAAAAAGAGGAGAGACAGACAAAGACAGACAGAGAGAAGAAAAGAAAAAAAGAAAGGGACAGAGAGAGAGAAAAGAAGAAAAAAGAAGAGAACAGAAGATGACAAAGAATCAGGGTTCTCCAATCCCACGCCCTACTTCACCCTCAGCTATTCCCAGACACTTGAACAGTCCCATTATGTAGCTTCCCTTCAAAGCCCCCAAACCCTAGACTTAGGGAGAGTGATCAGTGAGGGGGTGATAGGAAAAATCTAAACTTCCCTATCCAATCCTAATGCCAAAGATAGGGGTAATCACCTCAATTTTTAATCCTTAAGAGCTAAATTTATTCTTTGGGAGTTTAGGAAAACCTTTTCCCCTAGGGTGCCCCTTACGAGTGGAGTAGAGGGGGGCCCCTGGGAACAGGCATTCTTTTGTGAATCCAAATTCACAAGGAAAGAGAGGACTGAGAGCCAGATTCCTGGGTTCACTGGCAGGAAGTAGAATGGAGATCAGAAAATTCCTCCAATTAATGTGATCTATGAAGACGATAATAATAATAGTAATAATAGCTAGCATTTATATAGTGCTTTGAGATTTGCAAAGCACTTTACATATTTTATCTCATCTCATATTAACAACCCTATAAAAGAGGTACTATTATTAGCCCCATCTATAGATGGGGAAACTGAGACTGAGAAATTAAATGACTTGCCCACAGCTACACAGCTGGTAAATATCTTAGACAAAATTTGAATTCAAGTCTTTCTGACTCCAAGTCTACCCACTGCTCCAACACTGTGCTTAATGTACAGAGAAATGTCCTTGGAGTCAGGGAATACTGGATTCAAAAGTCCTGCTGCTGACAAATCCTAGCTGTGTAAACCTGAACAAATTACTCAACCTCACACTATCCCAGGCAAGAACAAAGTATTAGTCTTCATGGGTAGAAAAATTCTCTATTAGATCTTCCTATATCATTGACTTTACAAGGAAAGGAAAGGAATAAGGGAAAGGAAGGGAAAGAATAAAGAAAGGAAAGGAGAAGGGAAGAAGGGAAGGGAAGGGAAGGAAAAGGAAAATTTTACAATTTCCTCCACAATGGATTGTTTTGGCTTATATAATTTAAACTGTCTACAATGTAGACTCTACATGGGCAGGCTTACCTGAACAAATCATCAAATAATAATAAAAATTCCCTTTTGAAGAGAACTTTTGATTCTTACAGATTTTGATTCCCTGACTTTTGAGGTAGGGTTCAATAGTTTTATTTTGTAAAGGATTTCCTGTGGATGTCACTGAAGGTCAGAGGGAGAAAGAGTATCTTTAGGATTCCTCCCACCCTTTTTAAGAGGAAAGAAAGCAGCCACCTTGAGATTTTTATAT
This sequence comes from Myrmecobius fasciatus, assembly GCA_023553655.1. Lineage (NCBI taxonomy): Eukaryota > Metazoa > Chordata > Mammalia > Dasyuromorphia > Myrmecobiidae > Myrmecobius > Myrmecobius fasciatus. Next base: position 5,755 of record JAJPUD010010271.1, on the reverse strand, counting down.
TCAATCCTTCCATAAAACATAGAGGGAACAGGAATTCTTTTCCTTGAGGCCAGCTGAGACACAAAGAAGGGAGATGAGTTTCCTAAGGTCACTTAGCCAGACACCAGAATCCTCCTGCACCCTAAAGGGAAGGATCTTAATTGTATTTCACTTGGGCTTGTCCAGTAGTGACAGAGGGGAGAAAGGAAGAGAGGACTGACCAGAAGAAATATGGGAAGGGAGAGAAGTGGCACTGGGAGCCTCAGAACAGAAGAGCAGGAGGGAAGATCCAGCAACTGCTCGGAATGGGCTGCACAGAGGGGCTGTTTATTTTCATTCTCCAAGACTAGCTGCTCAGTTCTATTTCCAGCTCTGACACTGAGGGTGGATCAATGGCCCCCCTTCTCTTCCTTCACTTCCCTCCTTCCCCCTCCTCTTCCTTCCCTCCTAACCCCCTTCCAAAGATTCAAAAATATTCGCATATTCTTAGGATTTGGTGGGGGTTGGGGAATATGTTAGCAGAATCCCCTGGGCCTGCCTGCCACTGACCAGCTAGGACCAGCTGTTTCCCTTAGCTCTTTTCCTCAGTTTCTACCATGGGGTGAAGTTTCCAGACTCCCTCCTCCTTCAGTGGAGAGGCAGCAAGTCAAAGGAGACATGGAGATGGATAGGGGCAGGTGGGAAAAAAGAGGGGGATCCAGGCAAGGTAATGGTGAAGACCAGGGAGAGTTTTCTTGCCTGTATTGGAAAGACTAGCAAACTGGCAGCTGGGGAAATCTGTCTATGGATTTGAGAGAAGCCTTTAGAGTAGTGATGACCATATGGCTATATTTTCCAGGACAGTCCTGATTTCAGGAAGTACTTTTAAGAGATTCTTTGAAAAGAATATACATTGTCAACTTTTTTTTCAATTTTTTGATTCTGAAAATGTGGTCACCATCACCAGACCCCAAAACCCAGCAAGGGATACCACACCCATCTAAAAAATTGGGGAGAAAATGAAACATGCCCTAAGGACCTTCCTCCCTCCCATTTGGACGTGTCCCCCTTATAGGTGTCCCAAGATTCCAATCCTGCCTCTTCAGAGAGTTCACTCATTATGTGACTCTGGGCAAATCACTTTTTTGACCTCAATTCTTTCATCTATAATAAAATAATAATAATTAAATTCAAATAATAAGCTTTATAGTTTATAACAAGCTCTATCCTCACTACCGTCTGATGAAGGTAAATAGTTGGGAATCACTATATGTGTCTCAGTTTCCTCATCTATATATGAAGACCATAATACATGGATTACTTACTTAATGGGATGTTTGTAAGGAAAATGTTATATAAATCTGAGCTATTATTTTCTCTTTTTTGCAGATGTAGTATAGGTACAGTGCAAGACAGATTCAGGAAGAATTCAAATTCGTTTTCTAACACTTAATAACTGTGTGACTCTGGGCTCACTAGTTACTAATCTCTCTGAGTCTCAGCTTTCTCATTTGCAAAGCAGTGATAATACCACTAGACCATGCTTCCTAGAGTTTTTGGAAGACTCAAATGAGATAATATATGAACAGTCACTTTCCAATTCAAAGAATTAAAAAAAAATGTCAGATGAAGACATTGAGGTTGAAATTCTGCCTGAAATTTTTTTTCTAGGTAAAACAAAGGAGAAAAGAGAGGAATTCAGCCCTCATTTATGGGAAAGGTGACTGAGAATGAGGAAATAATTTGTTTTAAGTCACACCATTAGTAACTGAACCAAGAATTAAACCCAGGCTTTTTTGATTCTCAGTCTAATAATCTTTTGCTATGATACATTGAATTGCTGAGTAAAGATCTTGATAGGGAATGGAAACATTGTAATGATACTGTGGACTTGAGCTAGGAGATGGGGATGTGGTATTTAGCTTAAGTGACACATTAACCCAGGATACTTTGGGAGGGGAGTTTAACTGGGGTCTGGACAGAATGATCCCTTTCACCACTGCCCCACTTTATATTGTAATGGAGTGGAGTGAGTCTGATATTAGGAAGTATGTTATATTAGGTTTGTTAACTTGGAGTAGAATCTATTAAGGTTCCTGGAGGGATGGTATAACTGTGTATCTCAGTAGACACAGTGTATAGTGCTGCATGTAATAAGGGATAAATAAATACATAGAATTGAATCAGAGCTCAAAAAAGTCCTTTCTGAGTGTGAAATCCTTTTTTAAGCAACAAAAAAATTTGCAGGCCTATATTTCTTTATGTGTGGGGGATGGGGCGAAGTAGACTTTCTACAGAAAAGGGTCCAAGCACATGCTGGGACCACATGTCCTTTATTGAGACTGAAACTCATGTCTAGCTCCATGGGAAATGATCTAGTCTTCCGACTCGCTCTCCTTACAGCCTTTCTGTTTCTTTCTCTTCTGGCCTTGAGTTGGAGGGTAATGGTCTTTCTGGTGAATGGAGTCTGAAAAATAGATTACTTCTGCAGAGCCCAGGTGCTGGTAAGCCTCAGTTTCACAGGAGGGGAAGAAAGAAATTCCATCCAGCCATGGGTCTTGGTCCTCTCTGACCAGAAGTTGGCTTCCCAGGATATCAGACCCCAAAGGACCATGATTATCTTCAACTCATAGGGGCTCTTTCATCTTGTACCCCTAACTTCCAGGACACCTGAATCCCTGATCAAAGCACTGAGGTTCCTGTACTTTGCTGGCCCATGAAACCAGTTTAGCAACATGAGTTTAGTGGTCTGCCTGAATCCTAAATATCCACCCCATTCTTGTGCTGCTGCTGCTGCACTCATCTCCAACAACCCATTCCCAACATCTATTTCTTTTTTTTTTCTTGGAGTCAACAAACATTTATTGTTGGTCATTTGTTTCTGTCATGTCCAGTTTTTCATGACTCTTTTTGGGACTTTCTTTTTTATATACTAATAGCTTTTTATTTTTCAAAATACATGTAAAGAACCAGATAGATAATTTTGACTATATTAAGTTAAAAAGTTTTTTTGTACAAACAAAACTAATGCAGACAAGATTAAGAGGGAAGCAATAAATTGGAAAATCATCTTTACATTTAAGGGCTCTGATAAAGGCCTCATTTTTAAAATATATAGAGAATTGTCTCATATTTATAAGAATTCAAGCCATTCTCCAATTGATAAATGGTCAAAAGATATGAACAATTTTCAGATGATGAAATTAAAACCATTTCTAGTCATATGAAAAGGTGCTCCAAATCACTACTGATCAGAGAAATGCAAATTAAGACAACTCTGAGGTACCACTACACACCTGTCAGATTGGCTAAAGTGTCAGGAAAAGATAATGACGAGTGTTGGAGGGGATGTGGGAAAACTGGGACACTGATACATTGTTGGTGGAACTGTGAACAGAGCCAGCCATTCTGGAGAGTAATTTGGAACTACGCTCAAAAAGTTATCAAACTGTGCATACCCTTTGACCCAGCAGTGTTTCTATTGGGCTTATATCCCAAAGAGATCTTAAAGGAAGGAAAGGGCCCCACATGTGCAAGAATGTTTGTGGCAGCCCTTTTTATAGTGGCTAGAAACTGGAAACTGAATGGATGCCCTTCATTTGGAGACTGGCTGAATAAACTATGGTATATGAATGTTATGGAATATTATTGTTCTATAAGAAATGACCAGCAGGATGATTTCAGAGAGGCCTGCAGAGACTTGCATGAACTGATGCTGAGTGAAATGAGCAGAACCAGGAGATCAATATATACAGCAACAACAATATTATATGATGATCAGTTCTGATGGACATGACTTTCTTCAACAATGAAATGTCTCAAACCAGTTCCAATTGTTCAGTGAAGAAAGCCATATACACCCAGAGAGAGGGATGTGAAATGTGGACCACAACATAACATTTTCATGCTCTCTATTGCTGTTTGCTTGCATTATGTTTCCCTTCTCAGATTTTTTTTCTTGTAGATCTGACTTTTTTTGCACAGCAAGATAACTGTAAAAATATGTATACACATATTCTATTTGTCAAGTATTTTAACATAATTAACATGTAGTAGACTTCCTGCCATCTAGGGGAGGGATGGGGGCTGGGGAGGCAGGAATTTGTAACAGAAACTTTTTGTAAGGGTCAATGTTGAAAAATTATCCATACATATGTTTTGCAAATAAAAAGCTTTAATTTAAAAAAAAAACAAAATACATGCAACGATAGTTTTCAATATTCACCCTTACAAAATTTTATGTTCCAAATTTTTCTCCTTCCTTCCCCATCTCTCCCCTCCCCTAGACAGCAAGTAATCCAATATAGGTTAAACATGTTCAATTCTTCTAAACATATGCCCATAAGGAGGGTAAGCTGGCCATCCTCATTTTCCTTAAATTGGGAATAGTTTCACATTCAACTCAGCTTTGTCCCCCAAGAGGAAAATGGTTATCTTCCCTTCAGAACATACCCAGCCCAGATTGGAATGAGCCTATCTGGACTGCCTGGGCTGAGTTAATTGGACAGACTTTCCCCACAGCTAATATTGTGAATTTCTTTTTTTTTTCTTTTTCTTTTTTGTTTTTTTGCTGAGGCAATTGAGGTTAAGTGACTTGCCCAGGGTCACACAGCTAGGGAATGTTAAGTGTCTGAGACCAGATTTGAACTCAGGTCCTCCTGACTTCAGGGTTGGTGCTCTATCCACTGTGACACCTAGTTGCCCCTATTGTGAATTTCTTAAGTGTTGAGATAATCTCATTTCCCATTACCTCCCACCTCCCACTCACCTCCCACCACCAGCTGGATAGATATACAGAACATATAAACAGAGACAAATATACAAAATGAGACAGTCCCTATCATTCCCAAAGTCTAAGTAATTCAGCCTGAAACACCAGTTACTCCCAAAGGTTAAAAAAAAGTTTCTATTATTTATAGGCAGTATAGAAAGGGGAAAAAAAGATGAGGGGATCAAGGATATTAAGGGCTAAGGGGGTCAAGGGGCATATTATGAATTCTGGAAAGTAGACTTCCCAAAACAGGAAAGAAAAATGTCCTTACAAAAATGGAAAATTATGACTCTTGGGACAAACAGTACAAAATAATAATCAGCTTTAATGAGTGTTAACTCATTGATCCATACAAGAATTTTGTGAAGTAGGTGCTACTATTATTCTTATTATACAGATGAGGAAATTGAGGCAGATTAAATGACTTGCTCAGGTCACACAGACTGATAAATGTTCAATTTAAACTCAAGTCTTCCTAACTCCAGATCTTCTGCTCTAGCCATTAAACCATCTAGCTGCCCCAGTCCAGCTTTTTTTAAAACTAATTCAGTTAGGAAGGAAAGGGGAAGATGAAGTATACTGAAAGGCCACAACTGGAGACACCACCACTGAAGGAGGGAACAGGGTAAGTCTGGGCCTGAGCTGAACTCACTTGTAATATAGCCAATAAAGAAGAAAATGTACCACCTGATATCTTCCTGTTTTCACTAATTATTCTTATTAATAGGGCACTAAGTTCAACTGTTTCCACCTGCCAAAACAGGAAAAATACTGTCAGTGCCCATTAAATTTCGGCAACCCAAGGCAATGTTCTAGTCATCCCACCCTAGTTATAGCTCTGGGTCCTTGTCACCAATTCTTCCCCTTCCTTTTTTCCAACTTTCCCCAACCACTTCAGCCCATGCCCAATATACATACTTTTCTACCTAGAGGAATTGGAATAGAGTCGAAAAGCTGAATCCTTTGCCCTGGGAAGGGGGAAGGAAGGAAGGAAGGAAGGAAGGAAGGAAGGAAGGAAGGAAGGAA
>JAJPUD010010270.1:0-64272 GCA_023553655.1 Myrmecobius fasciatus | reverse complement strand
AAACTGGAAAATAAGATATGGAAACCATATAATAATTAGGTGGAAATGTAGCTTGTATAGGATATCATACCTGAATAGTGATTTACTAATGTATTATCAGCCTAGAAAAAGAAAAATTTTAAGGATTTTATCTGTGCCCTAAGAGAAAAATATGCTTGTTTTAAGTTGAGGAATGTCTCTGAACCTTAGAAGACAGGTGAGAATAGAATTCAAAAGATTAATAATAATAATAATAGAGTATTGTGTCTAGCATAATGAAAAGATGAGACACTGAGAGGATTAAAGGACTGAAAAGTAAAATTTGTGAGAATAAGTTAAAGTACTGGCTCAGGGTGTAAGACAAAGAGAGACCAGGTCTGCCTTAGAATTTAGGAAAGCAGATTTTTATTATTTTTTCAATTTTCAAGCATGTATTTTTCTTTTCTACCTCCTACTTTTGAATTTATAAAAATGTTTTTAAATAATTTGTAACAAATGAGCATGGTCAAACAAAACAAATTCCCATATTGGCTATATCTAAAAATGTTTTTTATTCTGTGTATTTGTCCATCATCTACCCAGGAAGTATGAACCATGGATTCCAATCTCTCTGCTGACCTCCAGTAACACATCTTTGAATATCTTTCAGTATTTCATTTTTTCCCCAATTACTTGTAAAAATAATTGGAATCATGATTGATCACTGCATTGTTAAGAGTTCTTAAGTCCTTCTAATTTGTTAAGTCTTTACAATGTTGATATTAAAATATAAATTGTTCTTTTAGTTCTGATCACTTCACACTGCCATGGTCCAAACATGTATTGCCATGGTTTTTTTTTTTTTTTTTAAGAGACAATTTCTTTATTTTCTATGGCACGATAATATTCCATTACATGAGTGTGTTTTGATCTGTTCAGCCATTACCCAAGTGATGGGCACTTCTATAGTTTCTAGTTCTTTGCCAATAAACACACACAGACACACACACACCCCTAATAAAAAATATTTGTTTACACATGGGATCTTTTTCTTTTTAATTTCCTTGGGGTATGGGTCTAATAGTGGTATTACTGAGTCAAAGAATATGCAGTTTAGTAACTTTGGGAATAATTCCAAATTTCTGGGAAAAATAAATTGTAGAAGAAAGGAACTCATGACCTAAAACTTCACAGGAGAAGTTAGCCCAGAAGGGATGGGAAACTCTCCCAAATGGAATTTTAAGAGAAAATAAGACAATTCTAATGAGACAGACAGAAGGAGGCTGGTTTGAAGATGTGGATGTGTGTGTGTGTGTGTGTGTGTGTGTGTAGATATATATATGGCACTGGTCTGCATGAATAGTGTCAGCCATGCCAAAGCTCAGAATTAGCCCAAGGCTGTCAGTGAATGTTGAATTAAAACAAAAAGGGGTACTTGCAGTGATATTGAGGAGAATAAAAGAAGGAATAGCACTGCTTCTTGATCTAAATAAGATCATGTTAATGGACAGAGAAGAGAAAACAACTAAACTTTTATTTTACATCTTTTTTCTCTGAGGAAGAAAAAGCAAAACTACTAATAAGGCATTTAAACCCAAGAAATGTAAAGAAAGCATCCAGCTACTCTTGATAAGTTTTGTCTCCAGCAAACTGTTGCTTCCTAAAATAAATGACTAATGTGATTAAGAACCAAAAAATTGTGGAGAATGAAAAAGGTATCCTAGGACTGGGAAAGGGCACCCTGATATTTTAATAAAAGAAAGAAAATAGAATCTTCAAACTAGAGGGCAATTGAAATTAATTTTAACGTTCAGCAACACTGTGTGATCAACTGAATGACTTAGCTATTCTCATCGATACAATGATCTAAGACAATTCCAAAGGACTTATGATGAAAAGTGCTATCTACCTGCAAAGAAAGGCCTGATGGAGTCTGAATGCAGATTGAAGTACTTTTTAAAAGCTTTATTTCTCTTGTTTTTTTTTTTTTTAAATCTGTATTTTCTTTTAAAGCATGACTAATGTGCAAATATGTTTTGCATGATTGCACATATATAACATATATCAAGTTACTTGCTTTCTCAATGAAGAGAGAGAAAAAGAATGTGGAAGTTTTTTTTTTTTTTTTTAAGTATAAAAAATTATTTTTACAGGGCAGCTAGGTGGTGCAGTGGATAGAGCACCAGCCCTGAAGTCAGGAGGATCTGAGTTCAAATGTGTTCTCAGACACCTAACACTTCCTAGCTGTATGACTCCAAGCAAGTCACTTAACACCAACTGCCTCAGCAAAAATAATAATAATAATTATTATTATTATTACAAGTAATTGGGGGGAAATAAAATACTGAAAGATATTCAAAGATGTGATATTGGAGGTCAGCAGAGAGATTGGAACAGGATGGGGATGAAAATCATCAGCATAGAAAAGGCAATTAAATCCACATTAGCTGATGAAATCAAGTAAAATAGTATAAAGGGAAAAGAAAAGAGGATCTAGAGCCTTGAGGGACATTCAAAGTTATTTTTCCTTGATCTGGAGGAGGATCCAGCAAAGGAGACCGCAAGAGAATCAGGTAGAAAGAAAACTAAGAGAGAGTGGTATCACAAAAATCCAAAAAGTAGTCATTAATAGGTTTTAAAAGGTGGTACGGTGGAGAAAGTGTCCCAGGGACCTGTGCCTGGCCCTGTATTAACATATTTGTCAATGATGTGGATAATATCATTTTCTCTCTCCACTACATCCTTTTAGAAGTAGACTAATTTACTTGTGAGATCTCTTTCAGTTAAGAAATTCTATAAAGTAAATGCAACACACAGAGAATAAATGCAGAATAATTTCTGGGCTGGGTGAGGATTTGGTAATTTTTTTTATCATTGAAAGTATGTGTAGCTGGGTATAAAGAGGCAACTAGATGGCTCAATGGAGAGAGCACTGGATCTGGAGTCAGGAAGACCTGAATTCAAATCCAGCCTCCGATACTAGCTGTGTGATCCCGGGCAATTCATTTAATCTCTGTTTGCCTTAATTCATCACAGAGGAAAATGGCAAATTACTCCAGTATCTTTGTGAAAAAAACAAATAAAATTTCATAACGAGGTAAGGAAGAATGCACACAACTGCACAACAAAATAGCTGGATGTAGCATCCTACACTGGAGTCTCCGCTGCTGGGAGGATGAGATAGCAGATGCTTGAGTTCAAGAGTTCTGAGTTGTAGTAGGGCTAAAGCCAATGCAATATCTGCACTAAATCTGACACTGACTTAGTGCTAATAAGGGAAGCCTCTAGAAGCAAGAGGCCATCAGGCTGCCTAAGAAAGACAAACCAGCCCAAGTCCAGTCAAAGTTTTTGTGCTGAACAGTGATGGTGGCACTTCCAACTTGAACAAGACAGATTCAATTTAAAACAAAAAGAGAGACAGACAGAGAAAGGGTTCGACAGAGGGAGGGAGAAGGAAGGAAGGAGGAAAGAAGGGAAGGAGAAAGAGGAAGAGGGTGGGAGGAGAGAGAAATGAGAGAAAGATAAGAGAAAGGAAAAGGCATGTGTACTGATGAAATTGTAATGTAAACAATGTATAGAGAGGCGTTTAAGATGATGTTTGCAGGACAGCTATACACAGATTTAGGATATGAGCCATCAGGGTGATAGAGCAATCAGAAAGCTAGATGAACTGAGAGAACAGTATTCTGGAACCAAGGGAAAAGACAATATCCAACAAAGGCAAGGTAGGCAATAGTTTTGAATGTGTGCAGAAAGTTTATGGAGGATAAGGAATGGAAAACAACCAATGGATTTTAAAATTAAGGTGCCATTGGTTCCTTTTAAGTAAAAACTACACAGGATGACAAGAAGCCAATCTATACTAGTGAGGACTATAATTACATGTATGAAATCAAATATCCACCAAATTAGTGCATCCTAAGAGTTCACATTTCTACAGTGATTTAAGATGAACAAAATAGCAGTAAAGGAATAATGGGTTGGAAGCCAAATTGAAAAGCTTTGAAGAGCAGATGGTTAGTGAAGAAGTAGAGTACTTTTCTGTGTAGTATGGTTGTACCTCCTCTCATACAGAGAATGGTTTCCCCCAGAAGATATTCTAGATTTGAAGCACTGAATCAGAACCCACTAAAATTTGCAGCTGTTAAGCTTCCACCAATGTTTATTAGCCAATTAAAAGCCACATTAAGTCAAAATATATAGCATTTCATCAAATAGCATATAAAATAATGTGAGTTCTGATCAAATTACTGATCACTATCTCAAGGTCTGAAGCAGTACTTTATACACTAAATTTTTGTTGAATCTTTAAAATGTCTATTTTGATATTTTTTAATGATCATGGAATTAAATATTTCAAGTTTTTAAGATTTTTTTTCCTAACTAGCAGTTTGAATGTCCTGTACACTCCCAAAACATTGTATTCCAAAGCTTTCATTTTCATGCGTTTTGACATTCACCAAATTCCTTCCTTGCTAAGATCCTCTAGATATATTCTTACTAGCATCTGCCAGAGTATCCAGAAATCTTGTATTCATTCTTGAATATTTATGAAGCATATTAGATCCTACCTTGACCTTCAAAGTGTTATTAAAGCAAAGAATTATCCTTGATGGTCAAAGCCAATCCTCTTCTGAATCTAAAGAAACTAGATTTCATTTTTAGAGTAGTGCATGAGTGAACAATGCAAGGACCCCCTAACTTCTCCTTGGAAAAATGGTATCCCTGTTTCAAGATAACCTAGAATTTTTCACCAGGCCAAATGGCCTGGGACTCCAAAAGAAATTCCAGAGGTAAGAATTGCAAATTCTACTGATTAGAATTTCCCATGGGCAAAAACTTTAACTTCAAAAAATGTCTTATTAAGTAAATACCTACACTGAGCAGAGCAAAGTGCAGATTATTAAGAGGAATCATAAGAACCTTTGTGTCAAATTTTGGAAAACCCAAGTGTGGGAATCCCCTCCATCAAGGCTGATTTCATGATCCATAATAAAAAAAAAAAAATTTCTAAAGACCAGAAAAATTGTCATTTGCTCATCAAATGGGATGAGAAATATATATTAAATTAAATTACTCTTTTTTCCCCTTTTAATAGCTTTTTATTTTTCCAAATACATGCAAAGACAGTTTTCAACATTCTTCTTTTCAAAACCTTGTGTTGCAAATTTTTCTCCTCTCTCCACCAGCCACTCCCCTAGACAGCAAGTATTCTTGTATAGGTTAAACAAAAACATAACTCTTATACAAATAGAACTTACAGTCTAGGAGGAAAGATAGAAAAACTGCATGTGGAAAAGGTCTTTGAAGTACTATCATGGTGCCCAAGTGATCTTCACCTTCCTGATCATTCACTTTTGAATGGCCTCCAGTTGGTCAGTGTCCAACCCAAAATGTGGGACTCACAACTGAGCACAAGACTATAACAATAGTCTGATGAGGATTATAACCTCCCTTATTTCTAGACAAAATGCTTTAATAAAAATATTGGATGACATTCTATTAACTGTAAACAAAACCTATGCCTTTCAGATATTGATTTCTCTCTGAAACTCAACATTGATTGTCTTTATTCAATTAAATTCAGTTTTCCTCTTCCCTTTCCCACCCTACAAACTGAAAAGATTCTACTTTTCACTCAGCTTAAACAAATACCTTTCCTTAAGGTATTCTTAAGTTTCATTCCCCTCCCAGTCCCAACTTTATGCATTTTCACTGTCTGTCTTGCCCTCTTCTGTCCAATTGTGCCTCTTTATCTTTGCCTCCTTTTAAGTCTCCGTTAAAATCCCGCTTTCGGCAAGGAATTTCCACAATTTTCAGTGCCAGTGCGTTCCCACTAATATTACCCACCTTTTATCGTGTCTATCTTGTTTGTACATACGGGGTTTACATGTTACCTTTCCCATTAGCTTGTGTTCTCTCTGAAGGGGGAGGGACTGTTTTTCCTTTGTCACTGTCTAACATTTGACTACATCTTATTGATGTTATTGAGTTTTCATTGACAGTTTAGTTTTAATTTTTATCTTGGTAACCCCCCTAGAAGGTTATGTCTTCTCTAGAAGAGTAACTTATCCCACGCCTTTTGTATTTAGGCGCATTGTCGATGCTAAAATGAAGACGTCATCGTGGAGTGAGAACTGCCCACCTTGATCAGAGGGTGGGTTGGCGGAAGGGGTGGTAATCACATACATAAAATCATATAGGGGAATAGAGAGACTGAGTTGTAAAAATAAAACTTATACACTGGAGTGGTGGTAACAAAGTACTAGTTTTGAGAATCAGAAGACACCAAACGAAGTCCAGCTCTTAATACCTTAGTTGAGTGATTGTGAGAAACACATTTTACTTCTTTGACCCTCAGTTTCCTAGTCCCTAAAAATGTTGCGTTATCGACCCCAGAAGGTTGTTGTGAATAAGGTGCTTTGCTTTCGTATATGTGGGTTATAGTATTAGTAAATGAGTTAGTTTTATGTCAGTAAAGCACGTGAGGGCGATCCAACTTTACATAATTCAAGCGTCAGAAATAGCCTAGGATCAGATCATAGCGACTCCGAGCACCTGAGTTCTGACGTAGAAGAGGACTGATCCATATGCCTGAGATGGGGGTGCCAAGAAGGGGAAATATAGGAACTGAAATGTATGATGACGTCCTGTATGGCGTCGCTCTGCTCTCCAGATCATTATGGGATACGACAAACCTTATGGCATTGCTTACATCCTGCGAATTCGCAACCTCCACGCTGCTCTGTCCCGATTCTCTTTCTCAGAACAGACCCTACTCTCAGCTTCCCACCCCATCTTTGTAAATGGTGCAGTCGGCGTGTCCCCGACCTCCTAAATATGGCCTCTCTTGGGAGGCGAGGACGTCATCACCGTCAAGGGGTCGCATAGTCATTGGTCCAGAGAGCCCAGCGGCGCGCGGTGATTGGTTTAACTAACGAGGGGGGGTGGGCGGAACCAGGAAAAGGTCTTTGCCGGCTTGTGGGCGCCGCCGCCGGGGGAGAGGCTGGATTAGGTGTTAGAACGGCTTAGTGTGTATGGAGAGCCGCCGGAATGTCGGCTGAGCTGGGTGTCGGACTGGCGCTGAGGGCAGTGAAGGAACGGGTGCAGCAGGCGGTGGCGCGGCGGCCCCGGGTGAGAGTAAGGTCCGGGGATCCTGAGGTTCGGGGCCCTGCGGCTCCGGGGTGTCCCGGTAACGGTTGGAGGGGGGAGATAGACGCGAATGTGGGGGGAAGCTAAGGCCCCGAGTCTATAAAATATAGGAGTCTGATCTCCAAGGGGGTCCGCCAAAACCTTCCCGTCCCAGGAGATGTCTCCTAGTAGTAAGGGGTGTCGGGGATCCTCTCAGGAGGGAAGGATCCGCTCCTGCTGCTGCTACTACGAGGTCTAACAACCTGCAAGCTTCATGTGAGACAATCAAGTGACGTGAGACCACCCCCAAAAACTCTCACCCCAGGCCTTCGGAAGCTGGATCGCTCGGCATCGACCTGTGGCTGGCCTTGCTCGTTCCCTTGTGTGACCTTGGTCGAGGCATCCAGTTTTCCTGGCCACAGTTTCCCGACCTGTAAAATGAGGAGGTCCTTCAGATCTGTAGCCAGGGAGGGGGGGACAGTCCTTCCTCCGCCCCCTGCACCCGGAGGGCTCTGGTCACTTCTGGCACTCAGATTTAGGAAGGACCTTGTCCAGGTGTAGAGCATCCAGAAGAGGACAGCCGAGGTGTTAATTCATTTTGGGAAAATCAGGTTGGATGAATAGAGAGTGGACATTTAGGATGGACAAGGGAAGGCACCCAGTCTTCTCTGGGTTATAGAGACGCCGAAGCTGGCATGGTGCACAAAGCAGGAAGATGACCTGAACTCAAATCCAGCCTCAGACACTTTCTAGCTGAATGACCCTGGGCAAGCCACTTAACTTCTGCCTCAGTTTCCTTATCTGTAAAATGGGGGTAAAAATAGCAGCTTCTCCCCAGGGTTGTTGTGAGGATCAAATGTAATAATAATTGGAAAGCATTTAGCTCTGTGTCTTTACATGTAGATACAATTTTAAATGTTTCCATCATCATCAAAATCTGACTTGTTTTATTTTCGATGAGAAGGATTTTGATATGGATAAGGAAAAACTTTCTACTAGAGTTCTTCCATCTTTGGTGGAAGATTGTAGGAGATTCCTGCCCAGGGTAGGGTTGGAACCAGATGTATACTCCAGTGTCTTTCTAGTTTTTGAGACTGAGAGACTTCCTGACAATCACTTGGTATAATAAGAATTTACCCTTTGGCAAGAGGAGATTATGGAGAAGATACTCACAACACATTTGTGTTTTCAAGAGCTGAGAGCCTGGAGAGCTTTATAATGTGGAGACTGGATCAAAAGATTTCTAAGGCTCCTGGAATTGAAGTTCTAAATTCTTTGAACTACTAGGAGCATGGGCAGAGGCTGGGTTGACTAGAGCCTTCAGAAGAGAATGAAATGTTACTTGTCCTTGGGAGATTCAGCAGATCTACAGACCAGGTCTGTGCCTGCTTTCTTTGGGTAGCCTTAAGAGTTTCTTAGGGCATTCATGAGGGTTACTAACTTGCCCAGGCAGAGTAAGGTTTCCTTATTTCCTTCAGGATCTACTTTTTATCAACTTTGTCATGTGGGCAAGAGCTACTATTTCTTCTTAAAGAATACTTTCATAACTGATACAAATTATTGATTTATGATTCTTTATTCAAGAATTGGGCAGATGGCTCAGTGGATAGAGTACAGGGCCTGGAATCAGGTAGATTTTTGTGAGTTCAAATATGGACTCAGACACTTACTAGCTGTGTGAACTTGGGCAAGTCACATAACCTTGTTTGTCACAGTTGTCTTATCCATAAAATGAGCTGGAGAAGGAAATGGTAAACTGCTTCACTACTCTTGCCAAGAAAACCCCAAATGGGGTGGTTACAACCTATGGATGTATGTTAGAGATGACATTTTTGGAATGGAAGTCAAGAGATTCCAGTGCCAGGTCTGGCCCCTGGGACTGTGTAACCATGCCCAGGTGACTTCCATATACTGGGCATCTGTAAAATATAAAATGGATAAGAATTAGGGATGGATTGATGAACCTTAGCTCTAACAGTCTGCTATTCTAAATGATCCTCCATGTTGAAATCACACTGCTGAGGGAAATATTTCCTGGCAGCAATTCCTGATGAAGATGATAATGATGAAGAAGAAGGAGAAGAAGATGATGATGATATAACCCTTACTATGTGCCAGGTTTTATGCTAAGTGTTTTACAAGTACTAATTTGATCTTCACGATAACACCCTGTAATAGTAGGTATTGACAAGTAGTTGCTATCATTATCTCTATTTTACAGATGAGGAAACTGAGGCAAATAGAGGTTGTGTGATTTGTGCAAGGTTATACAATTAGTGAGACTGAAGCTAGATTTGAACTCTGATTCTTCCTGCCTTATCTAGAGCATTCTGTTTACTTTCCCCAAGTCTAGCATCTAGCACACCTATCTGTATTATTTTGGGAATAAGGTAAATTGGGAAGAATGGGAAAGGCTAATCGGGTAAATTTTGGGTCCAGACAGAATAGTGACAATAAAGAAAGGGATATCTCTTCCAATTGCCTTGTCTTTTCTCAACCCTCAAGGGATAGTAGTTTCCTCCCAACAGAAAAGTCTTTGATTCTTTGAAATACCTGAGGGTGAGTGAGGTTATTTGGTGACAACTATTCATAGCTACCCAGATCAGTGGATTTCATTATTTGAAAGGAGATTCTGCTCTTTAAATAGTGACTTTTAAATAATGACTTTAAATAGTGGAAAAGAGGTAGACTGTATGTTAGCAGTGAGTCAGGGCTCTTGGATCCCATCTGACATTCTGTTACTAGCAGTTGATTCATAGACAGTTATCTCACCTTTCCTTGGAATTTTACTGTTGTGAGTGAGAAAGCTAAAAGAAAACGTGTGAAAGGCAAAGTATTGGGAACCTGTGTTAATCAGTTTGCAAAACTATTTGGAGATAGGAGGGTGCTTTCGAGGGAGTTAGTATAGTGGAAATAGCACTAGAGTGTAAGTTAAGTCCTATCTCTTCCATTAACTAGCTCTGTATAACCATGAGCAAATCACTTAAGTTTCCCGGGCCTCAGTTTTCCTCCTCTCTAAAATGAAGGGCTTGAACCAGTTGATCTCTAAGATTCCTTCCTCCTTTAAAATTTTAGGGCTATCTTGGTCCCTTTTGTTGTCATGATTCTTGGACAGAACGCTCTGAAGAACCAAACCATCAGGTGGTGGGAATAGGATCTCTGAAGCATCAGATTTTTCTTCTGTTCTTAGCTAGATCTCCTGTGTTCTTTCTCAGCCACCTAAAACTGCACATAATGAGGCAAGAGAAATTAATGTATTTCACAAACTTGGCTGTCAAAAACGTCAAGATCTGGATCATAATCCTGGGTCTTTATTCCCCCCCCCCCATAGAGATACTGCTCCATTGACTAGTGCTAGATTACTTTGTATTAAAGAATCTGCAAGGGACCAGTCAAAGCATTGCTGCATAAGAAAAGATGGCTTTTCTTTTAGTAAAAATGGGACTAGCTTCTCATCATTGCTATAGCCTTGGATTTCCAAGAACTAGGTCTTTTCTCACCTGTTTTCTTTGAGGTAGAAACAGGTTGCACGACAGATGTAAAATTCATTGGTTTTTAATTTTGAAGAATATTGCCTTAGAACTGGTTATAGCCCATGACCCCCTGTAAGAAAGAAAACACGTCTCTTAATCATACTCTCAAGTTTGTCCTCCTTCTAAGCAGTTCTGAGTCATAAATTCCAGATAATTCTCTTCTCTTCCTTTTTCCCTCTTCTGAAACTGAGTAACTCAGGCTTACAAGGAACACAAAGGAACAGAAAATTAGTTCAGTGCACCATGCCCCTCCTAACTCTGAGACATCAGAGACCAGTAAATAGGTTTCCTTCTAGTCAAAGAACTGACACCTTACCATTTCTTCCTGCTTTTGCTGAGGAAGAAAAGTCTCTTGGGGGCTGCAAATTAACTTGAAATCTTGTGTATTTAAAGGAAAAGAATACTATTCCCTGTAGAACCAAAGAGCTAAAAGTGAGATTGTCAAGGCTCTTGTTGCAATATTTTTCCATTAGATTGATTGGGATAAGTTATTTGAAGGTGAATATCTCTACCTTTCGCTCAAGTATAGTGCGTTTCCCTTGACAGGATCTCCCAGCCATTCAACCCCGGCTAGTAGCTGTGAGCAAAACCAAGCCTGCTGACATGGTGATTGAAGCATATGCTCATGGACAGCGCAGCTTTGGAGAGAACTATGTAAGTTGCCTTTCTGAGTCCTCCATGTCTGAGGTGAAAGAGTCTCACTGGGATTTAGAAGATGCCCAATTGCTGTACTTCAAGATTCATGAGATTTTCATTTTAATCTCCTTAGGTTCAGGAGCTGTTAGAAAAAGCATCAAATACTAAAGTAAGTAGGCATTTATAGACTCTTTAAATTCATTCTAAATCTTGACCTTTCTCCCCGGACTGTTTATATAGTAGGGGAAAGTAGAGAAGCTCAGAGAGTTGTCCATTCTGGTTTGGCCCTCTGTTTTTTCCAATTAAAGGAAAATTTTCTTTCACATCAAATCCCTTCTTTAGAATCTTGTTTACACTTAGATCTTTATTGGCTTTTTCTTCCTTGTAGGTCCCTAAAAATGGTAGGTTTAAATAGCCTGCTACAAACTTGAGATCCATTTGAAACTAAAAGCCCTGATAAACTTGGATACAGAAGCACTCACCTAGGGGTGAGGTGAAGGTGGAGGTGGAGGTAGGAACCATCCAAGTGACTAGGCAAGGCATGAGTCCTAAATAATACTTGAATCTATCTACAATCTGTTAGGAAGCTAAGAAAGGACAAGAATAGTGGTTTACCAAGCACATCTAGAATTCTGTGGTTGGGGAGATGGAACCAGATACAAGTAGAGATTCCCAGCCAGGAGGTGACTGGTAGCTGTCCTGATGTGTAACCATGAGATCAGAGCCAATCCTTACCTCTTCCTCCCACTTCTTTTTTCTTCAGATTCTGTCTTCCTGTCCTGAGATAAAATGGCATTTCATTGGCCACCTGCAAAAACACAACGTGAACAAATTAATTGGTAAGGGACTAAACTAGTATTTTTCCATGAAAGGTAAGAGAAAAGGCCACAAGTGAAAACTCACCTGATTTACTGACTGGTGGAGATAGATTTCTTTCAGGTAAGAAATTCAGGTTCTTAATATTGTCAGGATAAAGCATCATGGCAAAATCAGAATATTTGATGCCTCTGGAACTAGATTTAAAAAATTGTAGTCCATATTCTTATTTGCTTTTTACCAACTGCTGATTAATGTTATATCACCTTAACAAGCTGACGCCTTGCTGCCTTTCCAGGCTCCTTATGAATCACCTCCCCCTCTGTGATCTGGTCACATTGGTCTCCTTGATGTTTCTCACATGGGAGGAACTCTGTCTACTGACTTCCTCCAGCCTGGAATGCCCAGCTCTTCCCTAGTGACCATGGTACTTCCTACTTAATTACCTTTAGGAGTTCCTTTTTGCCTCTATAATAAAATACAAACTCCTGGTTCCAGCCTTATTTCATAATGCTTCCCTTCATGCATACCACATTCCAGCCAGCTGTAGGGTTAGCTCTTCACCAGATGTGACACATCATCTTAGCCCTGAACTGAGGTGCCTTCCTCTTATTTTTCAAGAATGTTTTGCCCAAACTTAATAGGTCACCTTACGTGAATTTGTATTCTGACATGTTTCTCTTGATAGAATGTGAATATATTCCTTGAGAGTAAGGACTGTTTCATTTTTTATTGTATGTTGCCAGTATCTACCAGAGTACCTGGCCCATCATTAAGGTACTTGATGGATCTATTATCAGTTTGGGTATTCTCCTGTGGCACAAATTCTTGGCCATCCACTCCTATTCTACTTGTAGCATTCTTGTGCATGGCAAGTCCATCCAGTACTGCAGATTCTTCCTCACTCTAGACTTTGCATGGCTACCAATGGAAACATGGGCCATTCCTCCATCAATCTTCTCTCAATGATCTTTATACCATTACTCCCACATAATTATTTGTTGGTTAGATGGTGCACTTTACAGCAGTTTGGATTTACTCTCAAAAGATTATCAAACTATGCATATTTTTTGACCTCTCAATACTACTCCTAAGCCTTTTGCTCAAAAAAGATCAATACAACCCTTTTTGTAGTAGCTAGAAGCTGGAAACGAATGGAGATCCCATCTACTAGGGAGAAACTAAACAAATTATGATTATATGAGTGTATTGTAATATTATTGTGCCAAAAAAAGTAACAGCATGGATGATTTCAGGAGAAACTATTGAATATAGAACCAAGCTTTGTATCAGTTCAACTATGTAAACTGATGCAAAATGAAGTGAGCATATGTAGGAGAATAGTTTATATAGTCACAGCCAACTTTACAAAGAAAAGCAAAACTTTAGATTTGAAAGATTTTAGAATTCTTATCATTGCAATGATTAAAACACAAGTCTAAAGACATGATGATGAAATGTACCACCCATTCCCTGTTAGAAATGTTACGGACTTAAAATGTAGAACAAGATACATACTTTTGGATGTGTAAGCTTTTTTTTTTTTTACTAAGTTACGCATATTGATAATTAAGGGTTTTATTTTTTTAAATTGTTCCATGAAAGGGGGAAAGTGGAGAATTATGCATTTTGATAATTAAGGGTTTTATTTTTTAAATTGTTCCATGAAAGGGAGAAAGTGGAAAGAAAGATTGCACATATTTATAAAAAAAGTTAATTAAAAAAAATTTTAAGATGTTGCCACCTACTCATTACCATCATGTGCCTCTCCATTTCCTATTAAAGTTGCAATAGGAAATTTTGTGATAGGCCTTCTAGCCATGCAGCATTCTTATTTTAATGTGGAGGATATTAATATTAAAAAGATCATATAGGAAAAAACCAAGTAGATCAAGAATACCTTCTGCCTTGGTTTTGAAATTCTTCTGGATAGGCAACGTTCAGAGAGGAGCCAAAGGATGTGTATATATTTCTTAGATATTGTGGATAGCCTAGAATTGAATAAAAAGGAGAGTGAGCTAGGTGCCTTTTGGGAAACTCTTGAGGACTTTTAATGATCCCAAGCTTCTCCCTGAAATAGAGCACATACATTAATAAATGATTATTGAATTGAATTAAAGAGAATTTTATGCACTGGTGCATATTGATATTTAATTCTGTACATTAAGTATTGATCCTTGCTGCTAAAACAGGGCCAGCTTCCATTCTAGCTCATACCCAGTAATAATGTCTTGGGTTTCTGGGTGAGCAGCATGTTGAGTCAGAAAGACCTGAGTTTGAATGCCTGAAGCTATGAAAGTTTGATTGTGAGCTTCTTGAGGAAAAGTCCATCTTTTGCCTTTCTTTGCATCCTTAGTGCTTAACACTAGTAAGTGATTAATAAGTGCTTTTTGAATAACTTACTCTGGGCTGGTCATTTAATTTCTCTGTCTCATTTTCCTCATCTGTAAAAGGGATATAATAATTCTAATCACCTCACAGGGTTGTTGTGAGGACCACTGTATTTGTAAAATACTTTGCAAACCGTAAGGCACTATCTAAATGACAGTTATTATTATTATTAACATGGTTAAAAACTCAATAAAGAAACATAAGCAGCCTATAAGAATAGGTTAAATAGGAAACCAAGTCTACTTCATTGCTGCTTCTTCCTTTCAGCTGTCCCCAACCTTTACATGCTGGAAACTGTGGACTCTGTGAAGTTGGCAGACAAAGTAAACAATTCCTGGCAGAAGAAAGGCTCTCCAGAGAAATTAAAAGTCATGGTGCAGATTAACACCAGTGGGGAAGAGAGTAAGTGACTAAGACCTAACTAATGGCCTTTACCTCCCTTGGGATGAGTGAGACTCACAGCCTGTAAAATGAGAGTACTTAAGCTACTTACCTCTCAGGGTGGTTATGAGAGAGATGCTTTGTAACTGAGTTATTATCACACTCCAGCATCTTCTGGGAGAGTTTATATTACCAATTCATTTCTGGTTCCTATCAAACTTTGTGAAAGCCATTGGTGACTTTTAAGTGCACAACGGTGCATGTGGAACTACAGGAGATTTGGTTGCTCATACCTGTAAAGGAGAGAGTAAATGAGGAGAAGAGCAGTGATTTGGGCTTGTTAAAGGATACCTGCACACAGCAAACAGTCCAGGAAAGGAAGGGAATATTTATTAGACTTATTTTCATTTTTTTTAAGTTTAAATTAAATGAAATGTAAATTTTAAAATAAGTTCTCATTTTCAGTACTGCTTTAATGTACAGAATGCAGAAAAAACAATATACTTTTTTTTAATCAGTAAATGCCTTTGACATGCTGGAGTTGAAGGTTTACATGAGCAGCTCTTTGTTCACAACTATCATACAGCCAATGGTTACCAATAGTTATGTTTCCTTTATTTACAGGATATAGCACAGTTTGAATATTTTCTTCCCCACTTTATTTACATTGACATATCACAATTCTGCTGCATCCTCTGAGTGGATAATTTAGTACTTTGTTACATATACAACCTGTAGTTATACCATTTCTTAATGATTGGCAGAAATTTGCCATTGTGCAGAGATCAAATGAGTTCAGTACTTTATTCAATAAGTGATGGAACCTCTGGATTATGGCCCCTCAGATCAGTAAATAAGGATAGCTTGTAATCACAAAGGCAATAATACAGTCAACCATTTTTTTACAATTCTAGTAATATTTCTCCAGTAGATTCAGTGGTATTTTACCACATACATAGAAGCAAATTTATTATTATAAAACGCACACACTTAGTAGTCAATATATTAACTGGCTCTGCTGCGTGATATTTATATGACCTTGTCTTTCTTCTCTGGGCCTGAGTTTCCTCATGTATAAAGTGAGGAAATTAGGCCAGCTGATCTCTAAGGTCCCTTCCAGCTCTAAATCTGATTATATGAACTGTAATATTAACAAAACCTTCAGAAGCTTGATAGCACAGATACAGAAAAAATCTAACTTGATAACTCTTCTAAAGATACAGCTTGGTAGTTTCTACCAGTGTGCCCGGCAAAACCTTCATGGATGTTTTTGAATGTGGCAGAGGGACTCCAGCTCATAAAATGTTCTGTCCAAGAAATAGCCTCCAGTTCTAGAGGGCATCCCCACCTTGGACAGTCCCCTGCCTGCAGAGCTTGAGGTTAGAGTTCTTAAAGAGAAGGGCTCGAAGACCACCGGTCTTGGCCCAGGGAGCCAGGTGTGGGGTGTGCTGAGTTGGAAACGAATCCGTCTCCTGCCTCTGAGAGCCTCACGGATATGAGTCTCTCTTTCCATGAAGGTAAACATGGGCTCCCACCTTCAGAGACTGTGGCCGCAGTAGAACACATCAAAGCCAAGTGTCCCAGCCTGGAGTTTGTGGGTCTGATGACCATCGGGAGTTTTGGACATGATCTCAATCAAGGACCCAATCCAGACTTCCAGGTACGTGGCAGGCTACACCGGCCCAGCAGCGCTGATGTGGGGGATGGCACAGCAGAGCCAGAGGTCTCCCCTGGACTTGGCGCTCTTTGGGCAGGGCTCTTGAGGAAGGTGCTTCCTTTCTTTAAATCTTGCTTCCCTAATCCGGGGGGAGGGGAGGGATTATATAATCTCTGAGACCCTGACTGGCTCTGTGCAGTCCTAGTTGCTAAAGAGCTTGCTGTATTGACAGACTGGAAAGGAAGCTAAGCAAATCAGTGCCAGGTTAAAACTCCAAACATATGGCAGCCTCACCTAGGGGAAAGGGAGGAGTAGCTTCCCAAAGAAATGCCTAGAGGGCCATTTGGATTATATATTTCGAGAAGAATAAGTTCTTACTTTTTTTTCTATTGAAAAGCAAAGTTTCCCAGAAAACACTCCAATGGAATCTCTGAGAACTGAAATCCTCCTGAACCAAAGGGACTAAAATAACCTTTGACAGAAGTATAAATGCAGCTCGGAGAATATACCTTTCACTCAGAAAGATTTACATAAACAGATGCAGAAACCAGGAAAACACTATATACAGGAACAAGACTGCGATGATCAACTGTGACAGATATGGTTTCTCTCAGTAGTTCAGTGATCCAGGGAAGTCCCAATAAACTTTGGATGGAAAATGCCATCTGCATCCAGAGAGAACACTATGGAGATTGAAAGTTTTTCCCTTTTGATCTGATTTTTCTCTCCCAATGTGATTCATAAGGAAATACATTAAAAAAAAATTAATGTACATGTATAAACCCTCCCCAAAAAAATTTTTTTTACATGTAACTGAGGAAAATAAAAATATTTTTAAAAAAGAAAAAAGAAGAGACAACATATCTTTCACCTGACTCTTCCTTCCTTTTGACCATTCTCCCAGGCTCTCTTATCCTTACGGAAGGAGCTGTGTGAGAAGCTCAGCATTCCCATTGACCAGGTGGAACTGAGTATGGGCATGTCCATGGATTTCCAGCACGCGGTAAGCTTCTGTCCGCTGGGCCTGTCTCTGCCCTGGCAGCATTACCAGGGCAGCAGTTAGTCCCTGGGGTGCCCCTGTGGTAACAGGAAGATCCCTGTGCGCATTCTTTGCCTACTTGATAGATATTGGGAAGTGTTCAGGCTTCAGTGTGGGCTCTCCATTTTTCTCCAGATTGAAGTGGGATCCACAAACGTCCGCATAGGAAGTACTATTTTTGGAGAACGGGATTACTCAAAGAAACCGGCAGTGGACAAGGCCACGACCAGCATCAAGGCCGCAGTGGAAGTCACCCCAGAGCATTGAACCAAGAAAGAAACAAGCAACAAGCCTCCGCTTCTCAAGGGCACTGGTGTGGAAAACTTTTAACTATGCACTAACCCACATTTTAATTTTCATATCCCAGGCTGTTGCACATCAGTGCTTTTGTTAAAACCTGAGCCGTAGAGCTCTGCTGATTATTGTGTTGGTGGAAATCCTATTTACTTTGCACCTTTGACACCATAGGCCCATTTAGATCATTGACCTAGGATTGTCGTGGAACTGGAGAATCAAGGCATTTCAGCAGGAGCAGTCCCAAATCTGTGCAAGAGAACTAACCAATCATGAATGCCTTTTTGTGTTCACCAAAGCCTATACTTATTGCCGTCAGAGATATTTTCAGTTGCTCCTCTCATGTTCACTGGGGCTTCATCCACTTTTAATGGAGAAGAGACCTCCCAAAGCAGCCACCATACCTGTCCTGAGATTGGGTTGGTCCCTTTCCTCTTCTCTTCCCCTTCATCATAATGCCCAAAGATGAAGATCAGTTTCTCTACTGAGCACTAGCTGAAACAGGCAGTTTCATGTTTCATGCTGTGTTCTGCACCCAAAAGGCTGCTGATGAGTAATCCCGCTGTCTCATTGGTCTTTCTAGCATTCGGACCCTAGAAATAAGACTTGTGCTCAGCTTCATCTCACCTCCCGCCTTTCTAGGGAAGGAGCCCTCCCCCAATCAGATGACATCAATTTTTTAGCACGAAGTCTGCTTCCTTGTTTTTGATGGTGAGGTTTTATACTGAGTAATAGTGTTTTTCCTGGAATGGATAGAGCCCTTTCAATCTAGATCGGGTCAGTAGCTTCAAATAGGACTGACTTTGAGGGCTCCTCATTACAGGTTGTTCCAGCAGCTTAGTTTATACTCACCCTACCATATTTTTATGTAACAAATTTTGTAAATTTTCCTATATACTAGCAAAATAGCAAGGCTTTCATGAACATGAAAATGGCCACAATGCACTATTGCAAATTCGTGAAAAAAGATTTTGATGTGTATGTTGGGAATTTCCCCCCTTAAATTAGCTTTTTTCTTAATTTATTCAATCCCTGGATTTAATTTTATGGATTAACCTTGAGAATATCATGTGAATGTATTTTTAAAAATTCTTAAGACAATATGATTTCTGCGCTTTTAAAGCTATACAGTGTGATGGTTCATAGTTTATTAAATAAAAATGTGAGTTTGAATTTTGACATCTGTGCCAATTACAAAGCAATTAAAAGATTATTTTTTTTATACTCTGGCATAGTGACTGCATATACTAGGTGCCTTGAAATGATAGGGAGCTCCTTAGTTGGCTTCATTTCATTTGGAAAAGGGCATCTTTTCAAATCACTGCTGTAGCCAAACTTCAGCAATGAATGAAAAGGGGATTATCAACCCAAGAAAAGAAAAGGAGATAATCAGAAATTAGTGAGATGGCAAAAGCCCTCCTGTGCTCCCTGAAACACGCCTCTAGGTGGCGACATTGCCTAACCCTGCAGGGTCCTGAGGCTGCTCCCAAGTGGAGTCTGAGCAGGAGCAGTTCTTTGTACCTTGTCGGGAGCTTGGGGCAGCATGACGGGGTGCTTGGAGGAAGCGGACATGCAGGTCCTGCCCCCGAGCTGACTCCAGAACAGCAAGGGCAGCAGCCAACAGGACGGGCCTGGATTTGAAGTCCTGTGAGGACCGTACCTTGTGGGACAAGGAGACAGTCATCTTCCCCAGGCTCTCTGCCATCCTCCTTCTTCAGATAGATTCCTCTGTGAATTAAGCTCAATTTCTTTTAAACTCTGTATTTTTAGTCTACTTTGCCTCCCAAAATGTCTTTTATCTTTTAATAGTCACATGATTTCCCCTCCCAGAAAGAAAAACCTAGTAAATCTTAAATTTGCCTCGTTTTTTATGGTTTTCAAAGCATTTTCACATGTGCCTTATTAGTCCAAATAAAGTCCTGTAATGCCTTATCATGTTGAGGTGACAATAGATGCTTGGCTATTCCAATGAAGCATTAGATCCTCCCAAACTGGACAAGACTGGAAACATTGCATCTGTTGACCATGGACCAGCCCAGCTAAGTACACAGAGGTGCATCATCAGAAAGTTGGTCACCAGGTAATGGATTCTGGGGGAAGATTACAGTATCTCACAAAATATAGATTTCTTTGAGAGTTAAAAATTAGAAATGTGATGAAAAATAACTGTTCTTGGGTTTTAATAAAGCTTTTTATTTTCAAAACATGCACAGATAATTTGACAACATTAACCCTTACATAGCCTTGTATTTCAGATTTTCTCCTCTTTCCCCCCACCCCCTCCCCAGATGGCAAGCAATCTTATATATGCTAAATATGTTAAAATATATGTTAAATCCAATATGTATAAATATATTTATACAATTCTCTTGCTGCACAACAAAAATCAGTTCAAAAAAAGAAAAATGAATAAGAAAATAAAAGGCAAGCGAACAACAACAAAAAGAGAGAATATTATATTGTGGTCCACATTTCACATCCCTCCCTCTGGGTGTATATGGCTTTCTTCATCACTGAACAAGTGGAACTGGTTTGAAGAGAGCCATGTCCATCAGAACTGATCATCATGTAGTCTTATCGTTGCCATGTATAATGATCTCCTGATTCTGCTCGTTTCACTCAGCATCAGTCCATGCAAGTCTCTCCAGGCCTCTCTGAAATCATCCTGCTGATCGTTTCTTACAGAACAATAATTTTCCATGACATTCATATACCATAATTTATTCAGCCATTCTCCAACAGATGAGCATCCATTCAGTTTCCAGTTTCTTGCCACTATGGAAAGAGCTGCCACAAACATTCTTGCACATGTGGGTCCCTTTCCCTCCTTTAAATCTCTGGGATCTAGGCCCAATAGAAACACAGCTGAACCCCACAATTCTTAAGAGACTTGCTTTTAATCCTAATTTACAGTTTTTAACTCAAGATGGCCTGTCTTGAAGTTTATACATTAAAATCAATGTATAATCAGCTTACAATTTATGGTGATCTGAAACTGACAAAAGCAAGACTTACAAAGCATTTTGCAAATATATGCTTTAATACTCATAGCAGTCCTGAGTGCTATTATTCTCATTTAAAGAGGAGCTATCAAGTTCGGGAGCCACTTGTCTGAGGTCACTGTTAATAAATACTATTACTCAGATTCAAACCAGAACATCTGACTCCAATTCCCTAGTTCCCTCCAGAAATATCTCTGGGGTCCTAGGGCTAATTGTGTGTGTTCAGTTGTATCCGATTCTTCATGATCCCATTTGGGGTTTTCTTGGCAAAGATAATAGAATAGTTTGCCTTTTCCAATATATTTAGATAAGGAAAGAAACAAAAAAAGTTAAGTAATTTCTCCAGGTTCATGCAGCTAGTAAACGTCTGAGACTGGATTTTAATTCAGGCCTCCCTGACTCCTGGCCCAAGACTTTATTCACTGTGCCACCTAGCTGCCTTAAGACTAAGGGTAGAATTCTTTTTCTTTTCTTTTAATTTTTATTAAAGCTTTTTATTTACAAAACATATGCATGGGTAATTTTTCAACATTGATCCTTGCAAAACCTTCTGCTTCAAATTTTCCCCTCCCCTCCACCCTCTCCCCTAGATAACAGCTAGTCCAATACATGTTAAATATGTTAAAAATATATGTTAGATCCAATATATGCATACATATTTATAGTTATCTTACTGCACAAGAAAAATCTTATCAAGAAGGAAGAAAAGAGAAAAAAAAACCTGAGAAAACGAAACTCAAGCAAACAACAGAAAGAGTGAAAATGCTATGTTGTGGTCCACACTCAATTCCACAGTTAAGGACAGAATTCTATCCTTTTTTCTTCTAGGGATGGGAAGGAATGATTTCTCTAGTATTAAATTGGTCTCTCTAAGCTATTTCCCAAATCTCAAGATACTTTAAGGGACAAGAGTTAAATGGAACCAAGGACATCTGGAGGACAAGTCAGTATCCAAGACTGTTCTACAGAAGCTAATGTGCTACTCATGGAGCTTGAAAGAAGTTTCCCCCAACATTTTCTCCTCCCCTTCACCTCCCTCCTCCCCAAGACTTTAAACAAGGGCAGGATTTAATAAGTGGAGCAATAGGAAATGATTCTCTTTGGGAACTATGACTATGACTATCTTGACTGCTTATGGGTATAAGCTGCTGTGATATCAGCCTCCTGACTTAAGTACAAAGAATTCTAAACAGTCCACCAAATGTTTTATTGCTCCTCAAGACGCCAGGGCTTTAGTTTTGTTTTGGGTGGGTTTTTTGGGGGGGAGGGGAGTTTCTTCCCACTTGGCACCAGGGGTAGCTTTTGGGTCAGTTATTTTTAGGACACTGCAGCCCATAACTCATTTTTCCTTCCCTTGTTACCATTACCAGGTCCCCAGGAATCTAAATTCCAGCACTATTTTTTGTAAGTTTGGAAAGGATAAATTAAACAGACTGAGAAAAGGGAGATTTGATAACTTCGGGAGGAATTGTGATAAAGTGGAAAGAATAGTGAATTAGGGAGTTGAAAAGCAAGGGTTCAAGTCCTTAACTCTGCTAGTAACAAGCTTCAGTTTCTGCTTAAAAAATAAAAAAGATTGGAATAGATATTCTTTAAAGTACCTTCTAACCAACATTCTGGGTATCTATGCTTTTTTCTTTTTCTTTTCTTTTTCCTTTTTTTTTTAGACTGATTCTATTAATGATTCTTTTTTTTCTTTTCTTTTTTTTTTTTTTTTTTTTTGAGATTGGGTCTACCAATTTTGTCCAGTCTCAGGGCCACTCCCAGCTCCACTTTGCTGCTGATCAGAATGCAAGCTTTGCTTTGCTCTATTTCTAGCCTGATTGGATAAATTCTCCTTAGATGACCTGATGGCTCCTTGCTCCCAGAAGGCTGCTATATTGGTGCCGGAGCTAGAACCTCACTAGAACCCAGAACTCTCCAACTCAACTGAGTTTTAGCCGTCCTAGTAGCAAGGATTGCAGCATATTTAGGATTCTTTTTTTTTTTTTTTTAAAGGCTGAGTTTCTCAAACTTAGACATCAGTATATATGCAAACCCAAGTTTCAGAGGACCTAGTTTGAAGGCAGTTGGGTGTCTCTGGGTGCTGAGCTTGAAGTCAGGAAGAAATGGATGTGAATCTCACTTAGCAGCTACGTGACAAAGAGTTAGCATCTCTACCTCGGCTTCCTTTCTGCAAAATGAGTGGATGGGATGCAGTGACCCCTGAAGTCCTTTCTCTGCCCCATCTATGAGCCGGATTGCCTGTGTAAACAAGGTCTGCTTTGCTCTGCCCCCTGGCAATCTGGGTGGGCGCAGTCGGGCTCCCTGCCACCCACAGCACCCATCCCTCTCTCCAGGAGAGACTTCAGCCTTGGGCTCTGAGACGAGGGCAATGAGCCTCCCTGGTGAGCCTCTGGGTCCGTGCTTGACCCAGCTGCCAATCTCCAAATAAAATCAATGTGTGACCTTATTCACCAGATGTCCTGAAGAAACAAGCACAAACGTGGGCCAACGTGGAAGCCAAGAGGGAAGATGAGAAGTGGGGGAGGGAGGGAGAAGGGAGCTGGGGAGAAGAAAGAAAAACTTGGCTGGACATGAAAGGTGTCTTGTCTGTCTGTTCCCTATTAGGAGCAATTCTCTCGCAATCTGCAGCCTTGACATAATTCTCCCAACCAGAAACTCTCCAGAGAGATAATGTCAGAAGGAAAAACAAACGGAATCCCATCTTCTGAGGACAAAGTCACTTAAAAACCTATTTGGGGGGAAGAGGGGAGATGTCAGCGAGTCAGGGAGGGAAGCTCCCTGACAGCGGGGCCCATATGGGGAATCGTTTACCCTAGGACGTGACAAAGAGAGGAGGAAGGGGAGGAGGGAGGGGTGCTGGGCCTGCCTACAGCTGATCCCCCGAGATGCTATTGCAGGCGCCTCCTGGTGAACCCCACGACCGCCCTGTCTGAGACGGGGTCTGAGCCCCAGCTCTGGGGGGCTGGCTGCTTGCGGGCTTTGTTCCTGCCGAGGAATTCGGAGGGGCCTCTATCTATCTTGAAACTTTCCAGCTGTCTGTCCTCCAAGAATGGCTGAAAGCAGCCAGAACCAACTCATGATTTAGCCATCATCTTCGGGGAAGTTCCCCCCTGAGTTTCTACCTCCCCATCCCCGGTTGCCACCACTACCAAGAGCAGAGATGCCAGATCTAGACTCCAGCTGGCCTGGACACTTAGTCTGCAGTGCGTGCGGCCCAGTGGACAGAGCCTCGGGCCCATAAATCCCTCACGCTTCGTCTTGACCCGGTTTTGACCCAAGTCCGATCTGAACATAGGGGGAAATGGTCCCCACCCAGCCCAAAGTGGACAGAAATAGGTAAAGAGATGGGAGGAAGGGGATAAGGGTAGAAGGAAAGGCTCCGGACCAATATGGGGGCTAAGAAAGGGGCTGCTTCTGTTAAGTCCTGTGCTTATGTTTCTAGGGGAAGGCATCCCTTGCTTCAGAAGGAAATTTTTAAAAAGTGAAATAGAAGAGAAAAACTAATCAGAAGAGAGAAAGAAGTGGGTTTTCCTGCCTTGGGACTTGTTTATTACTTGGATATCTGATTTCAGCAGGGGAAGCTGTTGCTGAAGCAAGGATTTTATTGGCTGCTAGCAAGAGGAATTCAGGGTTTGCTTTTAAATAGGCTGCCTCAGCACACTGAAGGGGATACACTGTTCTGATGAGGCAGCTCAGCACTGTGGCCCCCAAGGATTCCCTATTTCCATAGCATCAACTGAAATTCCCTTTGGAGGCCCAAGGAGAAAGGGACAGAAGTGGGAGGGGGCCTGGGGAGGTGTTCCAGGGTGGGGAGCAAAATTGCAAAGATCTGAGCTTGCCTCTAGGAGAAATGGGGGTGAGAAGCAGGGCCCCCACTGTGTGGGACCCAACAGAACTGGCAAGTGAGGGTTTGGAGGCAGGCAGGAGGGTTCTGGGAAGTGTAGCCTGAGGAGCTGGGAAAGCTAAAGTCAGGGGGCCTCAGCACTGATGGTTTCAATGTGTTGGGTAGAAAAGCCAGAGATTTGCACGGAGGGAGCCCCTGCCAACACTGGCCTTTGGGCTGTGGGCTGGCGAGGCATCTCCAGCTGCAGCACAGATCAGACTGAGATGCTGCCTTCCTGGCCCTTGAGTTTTGGGACTTCTTGAGAGGGTCTCCTGGCAGAGAGGCCCCTTTTGGGGTCTGGAACCTAAAGTAGCACTAATATGCTTAGACTAGCAGGGTCTTTGAGAAAGCTTCCATGACCACTGCTAATTCCTCAAAGGAGAACATCCCTAATTGCAGGGAGGGAGAAAAATGGGAATCAATCCATCAACAAGCATATTATTTAAGTACCTACTTAATTCTGGGGGTACAAAGACAAAAATAAAACAATCTCTTAAATTCTAAGAAGGAGGCTGTTCTGCAGGTCCCTCACTTCAAGGCCTCTTTCTTAGCCTAATCTCACACTAGTATCCAACCCCAGCAATCCCCTGCCTCTCCCTCTCCCTCTGCCAGTTTCCATTTTGGTCTCTCAATCCCCATCACTCTCTGTCTCTTATCCTTTTTCTTCCCTCTGCCTATAGTGGATTGCATTTTGCAAATTTTATAGGTAAGCTGGGTGCCAGTAATTCTGTTTTCTGAATGATAAGAAAAGATTGGATTTTCAAGAGACTGATGATGAAACATCTCTCCCTCTCGATAGAGAAATGAGGAGTGCCAGGTGTGGAACGAGGCACAAAAATCCCATCTTCTACAAAAAGCCTTTCCTATTCCCTCAATGCTAGTATCTTCCTGCCAACATTATCTCTACTTTATCCTGTCTTGTCTTTCCGCAGCCACTTGTATATTGTCACTCCATTCATATGAGCTTCTTCAGAGAAGGATTGTTTTTTAATCTTTATTTTGTATCTTCAGCACTTAGAACTATCTTTGGCTATAATAGGTGCTTCATAAATACTTGTTGACTTGATACATTGTTATATGTGGACAGTGTTTAGGAAGAAGAGCTATTGGAAAGTGACAGTAATCTAAAAAAGAATTGATGATGATGATAAAAAGATTGGATTGGATTGGGAGTCAGAGATATTGAACCCTAATACTGGCACTACCACTTACTACTTTATGACTTTATGACTTTAAGCAAGTGGTTTTGGATCTCATTTCTCCATCTATAAAATGAAGGAGTTGGACAAAATAGTCCGTAAGGTTTTTTCCTAGGGTCCTGACTCTCCTTTCCCTCACCTCTCTCTTTTCCTCTTCTCCTCTCCTTCCTCCCTTATCCAAGTCAAAGAAAATATCTAATCTTCAAAGAAATATATCTCTTCAATAGACTGGGGGAAAAGGGAGTCTTGTAATGTCAATTGCAATGTAAATATATATTGCAATGTTAATATGAATCAATTGTGTGATATATTGGTATTTTGTGCTGGTAGAACAAAAGCTCTCCTAGCTTGAATTTTTCAACTACAACAATTCTTAAGGATTATCAAAGTCAGAAAAGCAATGCAATCAATGTCCAGGAAGTGAACATCAACCTGAATGACAGCAGAAGACTTTAAAGTATTCATATGAATATCCTTTGTATATTATAATGGTATATATTATTATATTGTTGTTGTCTTGAGTAGACACAGCCTTCCATATCTAAAATGCACTCACTCCTCATTTCATTTTTAGGATCTTTAATTTCTTTCAAGGCTCTGTCCCCTAATTGCTAGTGCCTGCTCACCCCCACCCCTACTTGAATATACCTAATGCTTGCTTTGTATAATTTATATTTACTTATTTATGTATGTATTTTTCCCTTCACAGATCATAAGCTCATTAAGGAGAAAGTATGTTTCATTTTTGTCTTTGTATATCCAGTATCTAGCACAGTTTCTGGTGCATAATTGGTGTCTAATTAATGCCTTTTAAATGAATAAGATTTGTCTACTAAAAACTACTTGAGTAAAATGTTACTAATAAAAAGAATCAATTTTTAAAAGCCATATTATGGGCTCTAATGCAGGAAAGCCAATGGTAATAGTGTTTATGGGCTGAATTCACCAATAAAAAGGAAGCCAATTATAAGAAAGATTAGAAAACAAAAACCAACAATTAGCTACTTACAAGAAATATATCTCACACAAAGCACAGAAGTTGTTAAACACTTTTGGTCATGGATCCATTTGGCAGCCTAATGAAACCTATTTATTCTTTCTCAGAATATTTTTTGTTCTCACATTCATAATTGAAGATAATTCTAAATTTCAGCTAGAAGTTAGTGAAAATAAAGATATAATATTTTCTGATCCAAGCACTCCATCACCTTTATCCATAGGACCTAGATTAATACCGCTGACATGGATTGTCTCTTACAGAGCCAAAGTGAAAGGCTGAAATAAAAAGCTATTGTATGTTGGTCGAATTTTTTTTAAATTATATTGAAATCATGGTTTTGCATAAGTTAACAACAAACATAAATGCTGTTAAGAGAAACACACAGGAAAGCTATATCATTATTAAGGCATTATGTGTAATAGAAAACTTTATTATTAAATATGCATAAAGCAAATAATAACAGCAACTGGTTCATAAAGGGAAAGCTACCTAAAATGAAAAAAGGCATAAATAGTAAGACACTAATTTTAGATGACCAGCACTATTCTAAAAAGACTTGAAAAATCCAAAAGAAATGTAAGCAAAAAGGAAATTATAGTCAAAAAGTATTGGAAAGACTGGATTTGGTGGACCCTTGAGACCCTCTGAATGAAAGTGTTAGAGAATATATATACATATATATGTCAGATTTCCATAACTCCACCATAAAAATGTACAAATATACAAGTAATTCATAAACAAATGGAGAAAAGTAAAATATACTAAACATACCTGTTACAGGCCACAACATAATAAAAAATATATTTAGTAAATGAAAGTTTAAAAAAAGATATAAAACTAAATAAAGAGTAGTACTCTATCTTAAATAATGAATAGCAGAGTATGAAAAGCATAATCATAATGAGACTTATGCCTTAATACACAAATGGATCTGTAATCCCATAAATTCAGGCACATCCTACAAAAATATGTATCAATGTCTGCCCATTTATGCATCTTTTTTCCAATATCTTCCCATTAATTAGTCTACAAGGCCTATATCCAATGTGTACTGAAATCCCTGGATACTTTAATATATGTTGATTTAATTTAGGGGCTTTTACTACATTCTGCATTTAATTTTTCCATTTCTTTACCTATTGGGAAAGATTTGATGTATTT
Source organism: Myrmecobius fasciatus (assembly GCA_023553655.1). Classification (NCBI taxonomy): domain Eukaryota; kingdom Metazoa; phylum Chordata; class Mammalia; order Dasyuromorphia; family Myrmecobiidae; genus Myrmecobius; species Myrmecobius fasciatus. The sequence continues at coordinate 36,185 of JAJPUD010010270.1, read as the reverse complement.
AAGCTGCAATTATTTTTTTCTTTTTTTTTATTAAAGCTTTTTATTTGTATAACATATGTATGGGTAGTTCCCCAGGATTGATCTTTACAAAGCTTTCCATTACAAATTTTACCCCCAGTCCCCTCCCCTCCCCTAGATGGCAGGAAGTCCACTACATGTTAATAATGTTGAAATACTTGACAAGATGTGCAAGAAAAATCCTATCTACAAGAAAAAAAAAAGAAAATCAGAGAAAGGAAACAATGCAAGCAAACATCAATAGAGAGCATGAAAATGTTATGTTGTGGTCCATATTTCATATCCCTCTCTCTGGCTGTATATGGTTTTCTTCACTGAACAATTGAAACTGGTTTGAGACAATTCTTTGTTGCAGAGAGCCATATCCATCAGAATTGATCATCATGTAATATTGTTGTTGCTGTGTATAATGATCTCCTGGTTCTGCTCATTTCACTCAAGCTGCAATTATTTTCAAGGAGTTATTCTTGAAAATTTTTATCTGAACACTACAAAATAAGGTGATCAAATATACCATAAAATGATGTTTCCTATTGCCTTTGGATACATAATTTTAAAAAAAGATCCCTTCAATTATTTTTTATTCTCCTCTTTAAGGAAAATTTCAATTTAATTGCAACTTCTTAAAGTTTTCTGTTTATTTATAGGGATACAATCAAGATTAATATGATTCAATTCTTCCATTCATTGATCATTTAGAAAAGGAGCACACAGTCAGAAAGTTAATGTTTATAAATAAGATATGTGTATATGTGCTGCCTAAATATGTAGATGTGCTTCATGGGTATCATGGATAGATATAATCAAAAGTCTGGCCCACATTTGCAGTCACCACAAGATCATCCAGCACCACTGACACTCAAGCAGTGTCCAGAACCATAGGAGGCTAGGGCATCTCTCCTACTCAAAACAGTAACATTGGGCTAGAATTAAATCTATCTGCCAGCCCTCCAATATTTCTAGTCTAGGAGTACAATGTTTAGAGGTTCAGAAGTAAAAGCATTTCTTTGATTGCTTTTAACGGGTAGATATTAGCTTATAGTTGCCAGGTCATCCCCTTACCACCAAACACTAGTTACACAAAAGACCATTATGATTAGCAATAATGAGTAAAGCCATTTATCCAAACAAAACATCAAGCTCAAATTGGAGAAGTTCTGTAGATTAGAATATATTAAAGAAAACACAAATTTAGAACAGGAGCAAGATAAGATCTTAGCTAAAATCAAGAGAACAGGAATGGTCTTACTGAAGGGAGGACCACTCAGCATTCTTTAGAATTACAATCCCTGAAAAGTAAGAGATATGATACAGTCAGATCCCACATATGTCTGTATCTCCAAAAACTGCCATTCTAAATTCTTTCTATGTTTATCTGCCTCTTTCTTTGTCACACAATTTGAGAACCCAGGATCACTTCCACTCCAAATGAGATATTGAAGTAGCACTTCACTGGGGAATAACAAAACATATGAAAATTTATGAAATGCAACTAAGGCATTCCCTAATGAACAATTTATGTTCCTGAGCCTTCATATTAACAAAAGGGAAGAATGATAATTTGATTATGCAATTTAAAATATAGAAAAATAAATAAATTAGTTCTAAAACAAACACAAAAGAGGTTTTGAAAATTAAATGTGAGCTAGATGTAATTGAATTTTTTTCAAATTGCACATATAAACAAAGTTGCCTTTTTATGTTAGCTTACTTTATTAAAAGTGAATACAAAATTAAATTAAAAAAAGAAAAGGGAGGAGGATAATTAAAAGCAACAGAAATCCATGCTAGCAGAGAGAGCTTAGAGAAACCAATACATATCAGTTGTTGGTGAAGTTAAAAACTTGCAGAATCTTTTTAGAGAGTAATCTTCATAATATACAGTAAAAATTATGAAATAATCTTAAGGCAACAATGTAATTGTTGAGAATATGCCTGAAAAGTGTCAAAAAAAAAAAAAAAACAACCCAGCAACAATGATGATGAAACTAAAAGAAGCCATTAAGCATAGTAGGGAAAAGTATTTAGAGTCAAAAGTCATAGGTAATTTTGAGCAACTCATAACCTCTCTGGGATCCTCAGTTTTTACCTGGATGTTGAGGAGATTAGACACATGGTGACCTCAAATGTCCCTTCTAATTGTAAATCTATGACCTATTAAAAGATTTTCAGGGCAACATGATATATTACTAAGGAGGAAGAGTGGAAGCAACTTAAATGCCCAACAAAAGGGAAATAAAAATAAACTATGATACATTAATGTAATTTGGAATATCATGTTACCAATAAAGACCAACAGATGTGAGGAAAACAGACACCTATAAAGATTTTTAAGTAACAATGAAAAGTGAAAAGATAAAAAAAGCAGAACCTAAGGAATGAAGGATACGTCATGGTCATGGGAAAGGAAATATCAGTAAAAATAAAAGAACAAATAAAGAAGGCTGATGGGGACCTAGAGTAACTGAAAAGTTGTTATATTTTGTGAATTGAAACTAATTATTTTAAGTATAAGCAGTTATTTGGAAAGTATAGCTTCTTGAATTAATTTTCAGTTGTTTTTAATAAAGTGCTTAAATAAAAAATTTTAAGAGTTAAAAATCTTTTTTAAAAATAAAAGGGAGATATTATTCAATACAAAGGAAGAAGAAATAAAATGATTAGAAACATACTGAAAGATAGGGCAACAAAGCTGAAAACATTAACTGAAAAAAATGAATATTTACAAAACCCAAAAATGCCAGAATTAACAAAATGGGAAATAGATAACAAATAATTTTGTCTCAGAAGAAATGGAACAAGCCTTTAATAAACTACTACAAAAATAATTTCAGTCAAATCCAGTGTTCTTCCTTCTTTATGTTGCCTCCACATTATGACAGCATATAAAAAATATTATTTGTGTAAATTTCTTATAACATTAGCTGACATTTATGTAGTCTTTTAAGATTTAAAAAGAGCCTTGCATACATTTTATCATTTAATTTTCAGAATAAATATAGGTTAGATACTATAAGTATTATCTCCATTCTACTGATAAGAAAATTGAGTCTATAGATAAAAGATGTAAGAAGGTATTAATGTGATGATGAAATGCCAAAACCGTTATGTTACTCTTTCACAAATTATGAGAAAGTTTTCTAATAAAATTTAAATGTTAGTAAACATTGGTTGAAGATAGTGGTCAAAACCTGAAGGGCCTTAAAAGATAAGCTTCCCAATCCTAAGCATTATTTCAAAGCAGTTTGAGAATTCTAGACATTTGAAGCAGGAAACAGCTTTATGAAGATCGACCCCTGTGTTGGAATGTGCTAGTAAATATTTAACAACTAACTTTTTCTACACACACATACAAAAAAAAATACATATGACAAACTTTAAACTTTAATCCTCATTATTAACATATCCTCCAAAAGGGACTCACATGTGCAAAAATGTTTGTGGCAGCCCTTTTTGTACTGGCAAGAAACTGGAAACTGAATGGATGCCCATCAGTTGGAGAATGGCTAAATAAATCATGGTATATGAATGTCATGGAATATTATTGTTCTATAAGAAACAACCAGCAGGATGATTTCAGAGAGGCCTGGAGAAATTTGCATGAACTGATGCTGAGTGAAATGAGCAGAACCAGGAGATCATTATACATGGCAACAACAAGACTATATGATGATTAATTCTGATGGATATGGCTCTCTTCAACAATGAGATGTTTTAAACCAGTTTCAATTGTTCAGTGATGAAGAAAGCCATATACACCCAGAGAGAGGCCTGTGGGATCTGAGTATGGACCACAACATAGCATTTTCACGCTTTCTGTTGTTGCTTGCTTGCATTTTGTTTTCTTTCTCAGGTTTGTGTGTGTGTATGTGTGTGTGTGTCTGTGTGTGCAGCAAGATAACTGTATAAATATGTATACATATATTGGATTTAACATATATTTTAACATATTTAATGTGTATTGAACTACCTGCCATCTAAGGGAGAGGGTGGGAGGAAGGAGGGGAAGATTTGGAACATTTGCAAGGGCCAATGTTGAAAAATTACCCATGCATATGTTTTGTGAATAAAAAGCTTTAATAAATAAATAAAATTTTAAAAAATAAATTAGCATATTCTCCATTATTTTCTTAAATCTAGAAAATAAATAAAATAATAAATCGCATCCTGACTTGGAGCATTTGCTAATTTCTAAGGTATAAATGCTCACACTCAAAATTTACATTGGCTCTTGAAAGTGGTTTGAATTTGCTCCAACACATCCCTGCCTTCCACCTTCACCAGAGAACAGTAGGAGAATAAATGGTTTTCTCTTCTTCCCCTGTTATCTGCCATGGTTGTTGGGGGTATTCACCCAGCAGGAGATGTAGCATCCAGAAGAGAAAAATTCAAAGAATTGAGCACTTTGAGACAAGGAGCAAAGACAAACACTCTCCAGAAAAACACAGACACAAAAAAGGCAGCATTCAAAGCAAGAAGAAATGTCGAGGAGTGAGATCTCTGGCAAAAGAGAAGAGAAGAGAGCTAGAGAAGAGTGGATTCTCATAGGCACTCCTCTGGAAGTCAAGAATCAAGTCATGGAGAGAACCAGACCCAGAAAGCCCAACTAAGCAACTTACCCAGCAGAGATGATGAAATTTGTATGAGACAGAAATAGCGTGAGGACACCTCAAGAAGGGAAAGGACAATGAGGTCCTATTGTACCAAAGAAGCAAGAAGTCATATGTATGCTTTACACATGTACCTCATTTTTCATCATTCTCTGTTTGTTCCTATTCTTCCCATGGACAATCTGAGTATTTTGGGGAAAACATACCTCATGTGTATGAGAGGATGATATTTGTAGCTATTCTTTTTTTTGCCATTTTAGCAAATACCTTTGCTTTGAGCTAATTGTGTCAGTTTACTGGTTATTAAAGATAAGCTCATTTTTAGGGACACAAGTTTCAGACATAGGAACCCACAGAGTTCCTTTAAACTAGAATCACTCCCTGAGGGGTTCCCTACAGGCCACCCTATCTTAACATCTCTGGTAGGTCTCTAAGACCTATACCTTATATCCTAGAATTTTGCCTAATGATTTGAGGAGACTAAATTGACTGCAACTTCTGATCACTCCCCCAGCCCCACCCCATTACACTATTCTAGCTACAGTTAGGTTGGCTTGAGTACAGGAAAACAGTAGTACCAATTCACTGCTAGAACTGTGAACTGGTCTAAACATTTTGGAAAACCAATTTGGAATTATGCAAGATAAGTTACAACATTTTTCATACACTCTGACCCAGTGATCCTTCTACTGGACTTAGAGTCCATGGAAGTCATTGGAAATAAAAAACTTATCTGAGTAAATATATTCCAAGTAGTACTATGCAATGACAAAAAGATAAAAACAGATCAATAATTGAAAAGGTTAAGCAAGTTGTTTTTTAATGTAATGGAAGATTAATTATTGAACTGTAAGAAAAAAAATTAAACTAAAGAATTCAAAGAAGCAATAGAAGACCTGGATGAATTGAATTGATACAGAATGAACAAAATAAGATGTAGGACCAAATGTCTACAAATGATTAAATTTACTATTACAGTTACATAAAGGAAGTCCAATTTCATCAGAAATACTCAAATGAAAATTCCTTGGATAACATTTGCACTCACATAAAGCAGAGGTACATTCTTTCTTTTAACAAATAGAAAACTGCGAAGATATAAATTTTCATATTGTTAGTCAAATGCCTCGTTTATGCTATATTATTTAAGTGTTTGAGTATACTCATTGAGGGGGGTTCCATTATGAATACACTATGTTTTGTACATGTCAAATCAAAACTTATCGATTAAAAAAGAGAGAGAAGGGAGAAGCAGAACCTAACCAACATAACCCAATAAAATGGAGAGGATGAGGGTGGAAGTCACTAAGTGATGAATTAAACTTTTTAAATGACTATCAGTCTTTCTGCTTTCGCAGTGATGAATGACAATAAAAAGATCACAGTGGGGCTAAGAAAAGCATTGCTTTTAGGCCAGCTAGAATTATTAATTCAACTGTTAGTGTTCTAAATGGGAAATGCAATAACCAATGAATTGACATCCTATTGGAAGACATGAGGTGAACCACAAAATTTCCATTCTCCCTATAAAAACAATCAAGAATACAAAAGGAACTTTAAGTTATATTGAAGTCAAACCTAGCTTCTCCTGGGAGAGGCAAACAAAGAAGTAGGGAAAGTGAAGGTTGACTTCACTGTGCACTCAAAGGCAACAAGACATATTCCTTGAAATGCTCAGTTAATTCATCTTGCAGGGTTCATGATGATCACCATGGAAATAATTATTGCTTATTTCTCAAAATTTATTTTGAAAGATGAATAGAAAAATTCTATGAAGATCTTGACATAATTGTTCAAACTACATCAATAACATTTGATTATGCAAGTAAGGAGTAAGGATGACAAAAAAAATGCTAGAAAATATCTCATGTTTTAGAAAAAAATCAGCAGTAGCTCGCAGACAACTCAGAAGCCTTACGCTCTGAACTGAAACTATGACTGGGTGAGTGCGGCTTTACTCCAGAGAGTCAAAACTTAAAGGGCATTGACAATATTGTACTCCTTTAGTAGTTAGAAATAGTTGAGCTTAATACCTAGTTTGGAAAAATAATTAGATCAAATAGGGGACTACTAGACTGCATATTCCTCATACTTCCAGGAACTAGATGCTAAGCAAATTCACCTAATAGCTCAGTCGTGGCTTATTCTCACACTGGTGGCAAGCTCCTCAGAAGCATCTTGTGGGTATCAGGGTTACTGTCTCCACTTCTCCAGTGGGGTAATATCCCGTGGTGTCTTGAGGTCTTGGATCCTAAAAGATAAGTTCAAGTTGTTTTGAGTGTGGTTCTTGTGTTGGTTGTCCCAGAGATGTTTTAGGATGTTTGCCTTGAGTTCTGGAATAACTAATTACGGTGCTGATTGTGTCTATGGATCATGAATACTTTTTTTAGGAGAGCTGGAAGATTCTGGGTATAGTAAGAACTGAACAAAATCACCAAAAATGAAATTAGGTATATCTTAACAGATTGTTCACAAATGGTTATAGTTGTATATCATATAAGAATTAGCTTTTTTGTGCAGTCAGAATATCGACTAATTAAAAGTCAAAAACCACAACAAATTAGAAGAATAAAGATGTTCAGAAGTAATCTAACTTCAACAGTCGCAGCCTTACCCATTCAAATGTGCTTTCCATGTTGAAAAATAGGAAATAAAATACACAGATATAACTATCACTTCCTATAAAAGCTTTAATTATTTAAACTATATATCACAATGAGAAAGCAAAAGAGCACAGGAACAGTCTTAGTTAAATATATATATTTGTCCTCCTTGCAAAACAGAAAGACATGGCAGTCATTGTTGCTAAGGGCAATGATAATTTCAAACGCAAACTCATTTATAAAGCACTCTGGAGGAGCATAGCAGGAGATTGCAAATATTGCTCCAGAAATGCAATAGGGCAAGGGAAGCACAAATAAATCTACAAAAATTTATTTTCATCCTTCATATTCCCTTCTTCAATTACCCTATCGATCTAAACCTGCTCTCTTCTGTCCACAAGTCCTCGTGTTGGCCTCTATCCTGTTGTTTGAAATCTGACCATATCTTCTCATATTTATTCTCTTCCCATTCCTGAATAGCCATAGAGAGCCAGAAGGGACCTTCCAAATAGTTTTATCTATCACCTTTATTTTACATAAGAATAAGAAAAAAAAGTCTCATGGGCAATAAATAATAAAACCAGAATTTAAGCCTGGGTGACCTGGTTCCCAATCCAATGAATTTTCATACTTTCCAAGCCCTTTCAATTCAACAGTAAATCTATTAAGTTCTTTAGTACTATGGGTGATGACAAAAAAAAGAAAGGCACATGATCTCTGCCCTAAAGGAGATTAGAAATTTACTGGGAAAACAAAACTAATACCTATGGAAGACTAGAAAAGGATGCAGTGGGCCAGAAGAATTAATCTAAATACTCTGCTGCTAATGTGAAATTGGGAAAATCTCTTTGAGCTTTTGAGTGAAATGAAGACATTTCACTGGGGCAATGGACTAGACCAAGGCTTCTTAAATTTTTTCACTTGCAATGCGTTTTTATCCAAGAAATTTTTATGCTACCCTAAGTATATAAAATAGGTATACAAATCAAATATTTACTGATAATAAATCATAAAGAAATTTATTTTAAAACAAGTCTTTGGTATACATATCATTTTACCATTTATTAAAGATGAAAATTAATGTGCATATTAATGAGATGAGTGTTTATTTTTACAAAAAGAATTAAATCTTAAAGGAATATTTGATACTGCAGATCATAGAATATTCAGAAACCTTTTACTGTTGCCAAATTTTTTGTGACACTTACATTCAGTTACATGAGCCACAGTTTAAGAAACCTTGGTATAAATGAAGTCTGTTTCACCTCCAAGATCTCTGTGTCCCATACTTTTATTCCTTCTGGTTCTGGAATTCTAGCTTCTGCCTTTTCAACCTTGTTTCTCTGAAGACTCCCCAGCAGGAACTGTCCATTAACAAGGCTGATCTTAGTGTCTCTGTGGTATGCCTTGTGCATGTATTCAGCACATTATTGATTATTGTCTCTGACTAAGATGCTTACTTTCTTCATTTTTTGCCTCTCCAAAGTCTATCTTTTCTTCAAAACCCAGCTCAAATCCTACCTCCTTCATGTAGTCTTCTTTGACTACATCAAATTAGAAGAAAGATTGAAGTACTTTGCTCTGTCTCTTGAAGTCCAATGATATTTGCTTACTCTAATCAAACATTCTTGCATTATTACCTAATTTTCTCTTTGTGCATATATGTATTTATGTGTCTAGATCAGGGCTTCCTAACCTTTTTTTGATGCATGAATTCCTTTGGCAGTGTCCTAATAGACTTTGAACTTCTTGAGAGCAGACCTTTGCTTTTCTCTGTATTTCCAGTGCTGAGCACAGTAGTATACATGTAAGCACTTAATAAATTCCTAATTACTGACTTTGTTTTCCCCAGAACTTAATATGGTGCTAAGCCAAAATAAGAGAACTGGAAATCTTATCATGTCTCTATCTACAGCTTGATATCGTAGAGATTTCAAAAATTTTTCCCTTTGCATGAGATCTGGGACTCTTTCTCTTGGTCAAGCTGAATTATCTTCTCCAAATAGAAGAGCTCTTTTACTCTGTACTACCTGACATATATTTCCCCATATGTACTTTCTCTAATTTCTGTTTTGCTATAGACTTGGATAAATGAGTTTCTTTGCTATTTGTAGAACTGGTATTTGAAGAAAAGGGGGTCAAGCTTTGAATATATAATTTTTCCTGTTTTTAAAAAAAATAGGAATTTAACTTGACTGAAAAATCATGTAGATTTTTAATCCCTAGGTTAATAATATTTAAGGAAGCAGATAGGTATAATTCTAATCTTGTATCCCCTCTCTCTGAGGAGAGTAAAGGGTAGAAGATCTGGTCCCAACTTCTTGCTTCTCCTCCAGAAAGAATCAAAGTCTTCCTTGGAGAAGGGTAAGTTTGGAGATGTCTATTCTTGCCTCCCTGAGTGACATACATAGAATCACCCATACCACACATATATAAGTAAATTGCATGTATATACACACATGTGTTCCATGTAAAGGAATGGAAACAATTGGAAGAGGAGTGGTTGTAAAGACTAAGAAAAGTAGGAGGAAATGCTTAAGCTGAGCTTTGGAGGAAGCTGGGGTTTCTAAGAGGTTGAGGTGAAGGAGAAGAACAGGCATTCGTTGTATATACATAATAGTCAATTGGTTAGTCAACAAGTATTTATTAAGCCTTTACTATGTCTTAGGCATGGTGGATATAAAGAAAGGCAAAATTTGTCTGGAACTATTATTATTGTTGTTGTTTGTCATTCATTCTCAAAAATGACCATGGAGGGAATGCCATGATATGCAAGTGAATTGGATTTAAGTGAGGGAGGGCTGTGCAAAGTCACCAGTCTCATTTTTTTCTCCAGTGCCATCTAGGTCCATTGGCAAGATATAAGCAGGATAACTGAATATGCCCCTGGATGCAGTAGGAACTATTAGTATATAATTACATTATATACTATTATATTAATACTATACTATTATATTAATGTATATTAGTGTATAAAGGAGAAAATGTATAATAAGCCTGAAAGAAGAGCTGCAATCAGACTTCAGACTTTGCAGGGCTTTAAATACAAAAAAGGAAGCTATATTTTATCCTAGAGCTTCGTGGACAGGGGATGAAAAGAGTCAGACCTATGTTCTAGGTTGAATTTAATGACCCCTGAGGTCCCTTTCAACTGAGATACTGTGATTCTAGCAGGAATACAGAACTTGAAATCACAGATTCATAAAATCAACTCAAATCCCAATAGATTTGTATTCTCAGAGAAGGAAAGATATTAATGTTTATCAATTGTTAATACCATAGTATGAATTTATGAGTTGCTTCTCAACCCTTCAGAAAGCTGAAAATGAATATATCCATGCACACATGAATAAGCTATGTCCGTGGAGAGCAGCTCCTTCCTGGGGGAGGCAGCTGACTAAATGGCATAAGGTTAGAGTGTGGTATAAAGTGGGTGCTGGAAGGCCAAAATCCAATTCTAAGCTATGTCCACCCTTCTTGTGAGTCAGGTAATAACTGAGTCTTCCACTCATTTCCATTTCCCCTTTTATCATCACATAATCTGATCTCTCTTGGATAGGAACCCATCCTTTAGAGGGCTGGCTTGGCTGGTAACAACAGGTCACTTTGGATTACAGCAGTTCACCTTTGGAACAGATCAGATTTGCTGTTATAATTGATGGAGAGAATATAATACTATAATAATAATAGCTAATGTTCATATAGCATTTTAAGTTTTACAAAGCATTTTATATGGATTATCCTGTTTGATTCTTACAGTAATTCTGGAGGTGGGTACTATTATTATCCCCATTTTGCAGTTAAGGAAACTGAGACAGAAGTTTTGACTTATCCAGGGTAAGAGTAAACTATCTCAATTGATTTTTAGGGAAGGATGAATAGGGAGAGAAGGATTCTTTATAAATGAATATAAGTGCAATGGGGTCTCTGGGATGTTCGAGTAGTGGATGAGATGACCCTAAATACATGAACTCAGATGAGATGGGGTTTCTGACCAAGAAGAAGCTGGTCATCATCTCCAGTTTCAGTCTGGACAATATTTATCTCGTCAGAATGGAGGTGGGATCTTTTAATCCTGTTTTATCCATGGAAATGCCCCTTTGGTAAGCAATTACCCTAAATCACAGACAGAAATATTTAGTGATACCTCCCAGATGTTGAAAAAAAATGGAGGAAATATGGTATCAAGAACAAAAGAAGGAAACATTATCCCTGGCTCACTATGAGGAACTTACCAAAAAGTTGTTGAATCAGATGACCTGAGGCATATGAGATCCAGAGCCTGATTACATACATAGGGTACTCTAATAGTTAAAATATAGACAGTTTCATCAAATAGCAGAAAGCACTTGACAAGCTAGGTAACTTGACTTTAATAGAAATCAATGCCCATTAGGGCATTTCTTACACAAGTTGTAAATTATACAACTATCTTTCCAAAGGACGCAACCTCATGATTTGTAGAGAAAAATGTTATCATTAAAAGAGACCCCTTACCTTTTGCAAGAGTGAGTATACCCCCTAAAGGAAAAGAGTTGGCACTGGGCCAACTTTTCAGGAATAAACTTCTCTTTCTTCCATAGTTCTCAGAACTATAAAAAGCACATGGAGAGAGCAAGTGATGACATTCTTTTTCTTTCAGTAAAAAAAAAGCAACAGATTTGGGATTGATATTAATTATTAAGCCTCCATCAATTTCAGAGAATGTTGTTCTGCCCCATATCTATCTCAAGCAGACTCTTTTATTCTATGTAGCAGATTTCCAAGCAGAGTCTTTTATTCTATATAGCAAATTTCTCTGATCTCTTGAACAAAACTTATCATGCAGAGAAGAATGGCATAATAGCAGTTAGAAACTATTTGTTAGTGTTTTTTGGATTTATCTCTTCCCAGCAGTATGTTTCTTTTTCCTTGAATTACGAGTTTTCATAAGATACCAATAACATAATAAAGGTAAGATTTGAAATTTTTTTAGAAAAGTATAAGGGGGATCCTGCTAATACTACCATCATTACCACATAGCACTTGTAACTATTTTCTACCTGCTTCTGGAGAACATTTTGGGAGCTAGGGGGGGCATGGCTAGCTTCTGGTCATTATCACTGGGAGTCTCCTGATTTAGTGACAAGCCAGAAGAGTTAATGATTATGAGTTCCACACCTGGTAAAAATTAAAGAATCCTTCCACCTCTCTTAGATGCTGCCCTCCAAGTGAAAGATGTGATCTCCACAAGGGATGGAGGACAGCCTTACTTTATCTAAAACATTGCTGCTCATGGAACAAGGTCTCCAGTAGCCAAACTTGTACCCCTGGGTTCTTGGCTCATTTTGTTTCTCTTGTTTTCTTCTCTTAGTATGACCTTGTGAAAACTGAATGGCCTGGAGAAATTGTATCATTGGTATCTTCCACTGGCAAAATGGTTATAGTATTGTCCCCCAGAGCAGCAGTGCTTGACTCCGAGAGGAAGTGGCAGCCTCAAATAATTGCCAGGAAAAAGGACACTGGAAAGAAAATTGGTAAAAGAGATGAAATGTGAAATGTATAACTAGTGGAACTGCCAAATTGGGTTAGAACTTGATGAGATATGTGTAACTTTCCAGTAGACTGCAAAAAGTAGTTGCAAGTGTAGGGAAGTTACAGTTCACTTGTCTAGGGCATAGGTCTCAGAGTTATAAGAGAAACAATTATTCTAAGGTATGAGATAGCAGTTGTTTATTTTGAATGTTATAAGCTGTAATAAGAATGTTATAACTGAAGCAAAGGGAGAATACTGTGTTTTAGGGATATGAATATGAGATGAAGAATTAGAAAACATTTAGGTTAATTATTAGGGAAACAGATACTAGAACTATTCAATGATTATACAAGTATAATTTACCTGATCAAAAACAGGAGGTAAAAACCTGGTTACTGAAAAGAAATAAGACAGAGGGCTGGAATAGCAAAGGACAGATTTCATAACTCTACATCAGCTAAGTCAAAAGCTAGTAGTGATGGATACTGTGTTACAATTGAGGAATAAGTCCACTTGAGCAAAGGAATAGCTTGGGAACAGAAAATCAGCAAAGTCAAGAAGTGGTCAGGTCTAGTGAAGTTTCAGTCAAGTACATCATGGATCAACTCAGCTTAGAAGTAGCAGTATCTCATCAACATAGAAACTAGGTTTATTGAAGAAATATTGTCAACAGTTTCTGATACAGAAAGCGAACATGAAAGTTTACAAACTCAGAGTTGTGAACTGTTGCAAACAGATGAGTTTTTTCCTCACTTGTGTGTTTTAATACTTGGTTTCTGTGTGCCCATTCTCTCCTACAAATGTCAAGAACATTGATGGGAGAGTTTGACCCAGGTTTATGTGTATGTTCTGAAATATTTTGTATTCATGCATTTGCTAGTATGCAAGTATCTGTAATATCCATTCTTATTTCTATTTCCTTGTCTTATTAATAAGTAAAATGGTTGTTTGGAATTTTAAATGTGTCATCATTTAAAATGGCTGGTTTTGTGTAAATGAAGTACATTGAGGGGGGCTCAAGAAGTAAAGAAGTAGAGAGCCTGTCTTGTCCCATAACAATGTTACATCAGCTTCACTAAATGGCCCCAAAAAAGATAAAGAATCTGAAGTCAAGTTTGGAACTATGCCCAAAGAGCACAATTGTGCATATCCTTTTGTCCATCAGTATCTCTCCTGGGTCTATATCCCAAAGAGATCATTAAGAATGGAAAAAGAACCCACATGTGCAAAAATGTTTGTGGCAGCCCTTTTGTGTAGCGGCAAGGAACTAGAAACTGAGTGGAAGCCCATCAATTGGAGAATGGCTGAATAAATTATGGTATATGAATGTCATGGAATATTATTGTTCTGTAAAAAAATGACCAGCAGGATGATTTCAGAGAGTCCTGGAGAGACTCATATGAACTGATGCTAAACAAAGTGAGTAGAACCAAGAGGACATTGTACACAGAAACAATAAGATTATGTGACAATCAACTGTGACAGGCATGACTCTTTTCAACAATGTGGTGATTCAGGCCAATCCAATAGACTTATGATGGAGAGAGCCATCTGCATCCAGAAAGAGGGCTATGGAGACTGAATGTGAATCATAGCATAGTATTTTCACCTTTTTTTGTTGTTGTTTACTTGCCTTTTTCCCTTTTTAATCTGATTTTTCTTTTGCAACATGATAAATGTGGAAATATGTTTAGAAGAATTGCACCTGTTTAATCTGTATTAGATTACTTGCTGTCTAGGTAAGGGCGGAAGAAGGGAGGGAGAAAAAATTTGGAACTCAAAGTTTTCCAACAGTGAAAATTGAAAATTATCTTTGCATGTATTTTGAAAAATGAAAACTATTATTATAAAAAATTAAAATTAATAAATAAATAAAATCTAGATAATTGCTAATTTTTTCTCATTTTATAAATCTTGTAATGCATATAATCATTATTACAGTAGTACATATATATAATTTATAAGTAAATATATGTACACTTACAGAGAGTATATGCTCAGTTCTTTGGTTTTTTATTGTTGCTATTTTTTAACTGATGGTATATATGATCAAAAAAGCCTGGAAACTATTGCTTTAAATAATAAGCACATTTCTGAAAAGAGTGAGTTTTTATAAATCAGATAATATTTTCAGTTTGTTATATCGGTAAGCTATGCAGTTGAAGGATACTGCTAGTGAATTTTTTACTAAATCTTTTATACCCGGTCCTCTACCAGCCACTTGCCTTCTATTTTGATCATAGTACATTAGAAGTCCAACCTCTTGGTCTGACAGAACAGGAAATTGAGACCCAAAGAATTACTTCAGGTTACATATATAGTAAATTTAAAAAGCAGGATACATAACTCTTTGATCCAGAGACACTGGCCTTCTGACACAGGAAAAAGACACTCCATCTCTCAGCTCCAGGTATTTTTTTCTGGCTGTCTTCCATGGCTCTCCTTCTGCTCTATCTACTAACTTACCTGGCTTCCTTTTAAGTCCCAACTAGAACCCTAACTTCTACAGGAAGTTTTCCCCAACCCCTCTTAATTCCAGTCTTTTCCCTCCATTAACATTTCCTATTTATTCTGTATATAGCTTGTTTTGTATATATTTATTTGTATGTTGTCTCCCCTATTAGAATATAAAGTCTTTGAGGGGCAGGGATTGTCTTTTATCTCTTTTTGTGTCCCCAGTGCTTAGCACAGTGCCTGACACATAATGGTCACTTAATAAGTTTTTACTGAATGAATGAATGAACTCAGATACACTGACTCTAAACCCAAAATTCTTTCTAGTGTACCATGCTTGTTTGTTTGTTTGGTTTTTGTTCTGTGTTTGTTCTGCAAATCTGCAAACAGATTTCTTTAAAGTGAGACAAATTCTGCTCCATTCAGACATGAAGTCAAATTCTAGGACCTCAATGAAATATTTCAGATGGAGGACTCCATTGGCCTAAAACATATTTGCCAGCTTATAGTAGACACTTACAATTTCTTTAACAAAGAAAGCCTTTCATTAGGCAATTAAAGACATGGCCTTGAGGAGGTGAGGCTGGGACTCAATAATAATTTGGGATTCTGTTGCTTTAAGATTTATAAAGTGAGGTGGTTAATGCTCACCATTTTACACATGGAAAATTTGAGACTTAGATGAAATAATTTAGTCAATGTCAGAAAATTAATATATAGTAGAAGTGGATTTCAAACCTAAGACCACTTCTATCCCATCCATCAGTAATCCCTCTCTCTACTACACTCTGCTTCCTGGAGGACAGGGCAACACAGCTTCCTTCCTTCCATTTTTTCTTCCTTCCTCTCCCTTCCTGGATATCTTGGATTTCACAAGCCCCCTTGGTCTTTGTTTTGGCCCTAATTGCCTCAGAGTGAATGTAAATAGCAATTGTTGCTGTTTGGACCAGAAATCTGGAGGGTCTTCCCATCCTAAGTTGATTACATTTTTTTTTTGACTAAATAAAAAAGGCCATTTTTTTTTTGCTTCAGTTCTTACCTAGGCTCAATCACCGAATGAGTGTGCCTCATTCAAACTGAGACCTATTGAAGACCCTTAGCTTAAAAAGACCAAGGTCTCCCATTGAATCCAGAGCCATCTCCAGTCATCCTGATCTCTGTCTGGTCCAGATGGTTCCCAGGAGAAAGTGCAGCTGGTGACTTTGCACAGCCTTCCTTCCCTTAAATCCAATTCACTTGCATGTCATGGCATCTCCTCCCTGATGTCATGGTCCTTTTCCGGAATGAAGGACAGACAATAATAAGTGATCAAACAATCAATTAAGGAGCACTTACTATATAGTGAAGCAGTCCCTGTCTTCAAGGCACTTACATTCTCCTGGGAGTGATAACACGAATACTTACCAGTATATGAAAAGATCATAGTTCTTTTCTGAAGAGCAAGTTTAGATACAGAAGGCAAGAAGAAATGGTTGATAGAATGAGGCGGCAGGGAGGAGGCTGAGAGCATTAAGGATGAATAACCTTATTTCACAATTTAGCCTGGAGCTTGTCTTTTTTTTTTTTTTAATCCTAGGAGTATGTTAGCCAACTTGATTCCCCTTTCAGCAAGTCGAGATTTCCCAACTCTTTTGGTAAGCTGGGATCATTTATCCCAGATGGCCTCTCAGGAAGAGAGCAAAAGTAAGCAGAAGAAAGAAACCAGACCAGAGAAAGAGTATCTCCATTTGGAGATAATCTGTAACAACACTAGTTAATGTGTCAAGATGTACAAATTCCAACAACTCTGGAAAGCACATGGTGTACCTCCATTTTTACTCTTTAGGGCAGCTAGGAGGCACAGTGACCAGAGCACCTGAGTCAGGAAGACTCATCTTCCTGGGTTCAAAACCAGTCTCAGACATTTACTACCTGTGTGACTCTGGGCAAGTCCCTTAGCCCTATTTACCTCAGTTTCCTCATGTGTAAAATTAGTTGGAGAAGTAAATAGCAAATCAATCCATTATCTTTGCCAAGAAAGCCCTATCATGAAGCGGTAGACATGACAGAGACTACACAACAACCAAAATACTGAGTCTTAAGAAAGTGAAGGGAATTGCTGGGTCACTTGGTATCAGAGGCCTGACTCAATTAGGACTCCCTGAGTCTAGCACAGAATGCTACAAGTACTTTGGCCCTTCTCAGACAGTCCAAAAAACTTTTCTGCTTACAACCTCCTACCTCCAGAGAGGCATTCATTCCCTACAAAAGCTGGGGCATCTATTCCCTTGACCTATCAGAGATGAAGGAATCCCTAAGGACTTTTTTCTGAAAGAATTCTATTTCTCCTGGCAGCTACAGTCTTGGTTAGCCTGGGGAGGAGGGCTCCTGCAGCAGTGGGGAATCAATCTCTCTTCTCTATTCCTCCATTTGCAGTTGGTATTTATTTATTTTAGGAAAGTCAATGAGCCTCTGCCTGCAATGGCAACAGTCTTCTGGAAGCAGGGAAAGAGAGAAAATAAGGAAGAATCTTGGAATCAAGGATAGGACTCTGAGCCTGCAGTTATTCAAAAGAAGAGAAGGAAGGGAGAACCCCCCAGGAGGAGCCAATATGTGTATAGAAGTCAGTAAAAGAGGGTAATGGAGAACAGGCAAGCCTGCCCCCCAACAGGGCTGGGCAAAGAGTAAGAGGTTCTTCCCAGAATATATGTAGTGTGGGCTTTTTGTGTCAGACTGGAAAGAGTTGGATTTGGGGGGGCTTTGAGGAAGAAAAGGAAAGGAGACTAATCCAATAGCCCTTCTTTTCTCTCTTTTCCCTGTTTCCCACCCCCAAAACAGAAAAGCACCCCAAATTAAAGAGGATCCAAGCTATAAAAGCCCTCCACCATACATACCCACTAAAAGACCCTTTAGTGTATCCTAATGAGTTCTTAAGAATGAAACTGGTGGTAGGATAGTAGTAATCTTGGGGACTTGTACACTTAAGTTATATATATAGTGACCACATGTGGGCATGTAGGCAGAGTGCCAGGGCCCAGCCAGGTATTTCTGTGGCTATCCCTGATTGGCTGAGAATGTGCTGTGGATTTTTAAATAAACCAATAGCCAAAGCCCGAAAGGCCAGAAGCTGAGTAGGCTAAACTCAGGATATTGGGGCCCGGGAAGGAAAAAAAAAAAAAGATTCTGAGAGGAAGCAAAAATATACTAGATGGAATCTGCGAAAATGTGGTCAGTATTTGTAAAAGGGTCTATGAAGAAGTAGCATAATCTTTTGAATTTTTGTGATGGAATTAGGAATTTGGGGGGATATATCATTTAATGATGTTCCTTCAGTGGATCCATGACTCCTCAATGGATTCCTCCACCATTATAATTTATCTCTTTCTGAAAAATTCTCCAAAGAACCACTGGATGAGCTAGAGGCCATTTTCTGGTAATTAATAATGTCAGTACTGTATAAATGAGTAATTACCTGGGTGTGTATAGGAGGACCAGTTACCTTGCCTACACCTACATGGCTGAAGATTTTTCAATTTATCAACAAGTTAATGCCAGGGCTCAGGAAATTGAGAAGTCTAAGATCAGCCAGGGCAGAGGCCAGTGAAGGAGATTAGCCATTTGCTGGTCTGGGACCAGGAAGGAATAAGTTCTTGGTTATGGCCAGGAAATATTTCAGGCCTTAGCCAAGAGAACAGTTTTAGGAAATTAACTGGACTAAGGTATGTTCATGAAGTTCGAGAATCATCTTAGTTGGGAATGGGAGCTATAATTTTTCTTTGCCATGATTTTCTTAAATCCTCAGTTTTACCTGTGTATTCTACAGGAATCAGCTCCCTCTCAATGTGGAAAAATTTAAGGCACCATATGCCTCCAAATCTACTCAAAGCTGTAACTCACAAGCTGCCAATGGTCTATTTATTTTTACTAATTATCTGGAAGGTACAAGCAAAGATATTTTAATGAATAGTAGAAGTATAGTAAGAAAAGTGATAATACAACATTCATTGGATAAACCTGAGGCCCATGTAAAGAACATGTATCGCCAGTGTTTGTGCATAAGAAACATGTATGTAGCCACATATATAGAAAGGAAACAACATGCTTCAGATTCTACAGATTTTTTTTCTGTTTGTTCTGTCATTTGACAATTCTCTCGAGTTCTGCTCCTTGCTGGATTTTGATGTTTTCTGAGCCTGTAATTGGACATCACATTGCATCTCTGCTGTACCCAGTCCTCTTGACCCAGTCTGTCTGCTTCTGTGTCTCTCTCTTTCTCTATCTCTCTTTCTCTCTCTCTCTCTTTCTCTTTTTTTCTCTTTGTGTGTGTGTGTGTGTGTGTGTGTGTGTGTGTGTGTGTGTCTGCCTTTCTCTCCTTGACTTTTCTGCTCTCCATTTGGGCTCCAGGTCATTACTAAATGTTGTTCTCTGCTAAAGAGACTAGAAAACCTCTCTAAGGACAAGGTGACAGCTCTTTAGGGACAAAGTGAAAAAGGCTGTGAACCACCACAGCCAGATACCAAAAAGAAGAGTGCCTTTGAGTTAGTTTTTTTTTTCTTTAAGTATCTTTGCCTGGAACTTACTATCAGTCCATTGAGCCAGAAAATGATCTGATTTAGAGTTAGACATTCCTAAATTCTATTCCAATTTGTCAATGAATATGAATTTAAGTCAGAACAAAAGCTAAGTGAAGAAGTCAAGACTATATACCCCTTCACTTTCCTGGCCCTCATTCCTGCCTTTATTACATAATTCTATCAGTAACAAAGTACCTCTACCTTTGTCTCTGCTTTTAGGACAGCTAAAAAAGTAATTCACTATTTTCTTATATACTAACTTATTCTTGCCCTTATAAATAAATGTGCTTGCTTTAAATTCAGCACGGCTCTGAAAGAGAATTAGATAGTTGGTGAAAATTATCAGGTGATGATGGCTTTTGGGGAAGAAGATACAAGGTCAGAGACCAGCAAGACAAGGTGGGCACCGAACTCCAGGCTGGTCAAAAGGGTCTCAGGGAACCAATTCACTTACATTGATTTAACAGTCATGAGATCGCCATCCCCTGAGATTTTCTCGTGGAGGACACATTATCAAGGATACTCTAAAGATTTCTTCTCCTTTGAGGTCTCAGTTGGCCTAGGTGAACTTCTGAGAGCTCTACTGATGCTGGGGTTCTATGACTATCCTCCCATTTAAGGACCTTGAGAGCTGGAGCGGTCCATTCAGCCCTGCCTGTCAGCCTTGCACTTATGAAATCTTTACAAACTCGAAGCTGAGAAATGTGGAGGGAAGAAAAACCCAAGAAGAACTGCAGAATAACATGAGAAGGAGACGGTCTTGGGGAACCGCGTAAGGGCTCCCCAGGCTCCTGAAGTCAGAAATTCAGAACGCAGTGACCGGTCAAGAGATATCCGGGAGGCGCTAGGGCCTTGCGGATGGATCGACCAGTGCAGGGGAGGGAGCGAGCGAGGGAGGAAGGAGGGGGCTGGGGCTAGGGCAGGAGGCGGCGGCGGCGGTGGGAGAGGCGCCGGAGCTGCCTCCATCCATGGCACGGAGCGGCGGCGGCGGCGGCGGCGGCGGCGGCGGCAGGAGCCCAGCCCAATCCGTTAGATCCCAGTGGAGTGCGCAGGGGGCGAGTGCCACCGAGGGGATCAGCCCGATAGGGCGCAGTGGCCGCTCCAGTGCGATCAGCCTCAGCCGGAGCCCCTCTGACAGCCGTGTCCTCCCCTCCGGGGCGCGCCGGCAGGGGCCCGGAGCTCGCCGGACATGCTCCGTGGGCGCGACGGCGGGGACCCCCGGGCTCTCCTCCGCCTAGGGCTCCCCGCCCGACCCATGGGCGCCCCCGGCCCCAGCTAAGCCCATCGCTCCAAAGCCCGTGTCCGCGCCCGCCTCTGGTTGTACTCCGGTGCCAGCGCTGTCCGTCCCCGCGAGGGATGATGGGCTGATGGGCGCCGGGGGCCGCAGGATGCGAGGGGCGGCCGCAGTACTGCTGCTGGTGGTGCTGCTGCTGGCCCTAGACTCCGGGGGTTCCCGGGGCTGCCCGGTACCGATCCGCAGCTGCAAGTGCAGCGGAGATCGGTCCAAAGCACTGAGCGGCGGCGCACCCAACCCTGCTCGAAGGAGAGTGATGTGCAGTGGCGGGGACCTCCCGGAGCCGCCTGAACCTGGCCTCCTGCCCAATGACACCGTTATCCTGTAAGTACTGTCGCCTCTGCCCCATCCGTCCCATTCTGTCCAGTCCTATCCCATCCCATCCCATTCCTGCGCGGTTCCGACGGGATGGACTGGCAGACTGAGAAGACAGCATGTCATTCACCTCTCTTCATTGTGCCCCGGGAGAGAGGCTGCCTTAGGTGCTAGTCTCCAGCGCCTGACTTAGGGAATGGGAAGGAAAAGGGGGTTCTCTGGGACTATTGGACTTAAGAAGGAGAAGTACTGAGAGAGGTGCTGTTCATCAGCCCTCTGGGTATTGGAGAGGGGGCCCAGGGACTTTGCCAAAATCACAATGAAAGCCTTGGGATGGGAGAGACTTAGTAGCTCTTGCTCACCAGATCAGATAAAGTTAAGACATCCCTCTGTACTAAGCATGGTGGCTTTGACTTGGGAAGGGGGTACTGAAGGAGATTGATAATGGCTGACTTAGTTGATAGTTCTCTACCCCCACCCCCATCCCAAAGAATCTTCCCCCCTGCCCTGCCAAGTGGAGCTAGGACAGGACTGATTAGAGGGTCGGATTCCCTATCTGGGTCATTCATTCCCTACCCCAGCCTGCCAACTAACAGGGGGCGGAGGGGAGGTGAAAAAAGTGTTAGGGGGAAAAAAGGAAAAACCCACCTTCTTAAGTTTCATCTTGTCCTTTAAAGATCTGACTGTTCTTAATTCAAATAAGTGTTTGAGCTATTCCCATTTCCTCTTACTTCCCCCAGGCAATAAATCTACTTATACAGAACCTAAATATGCATGCATGATGAGGGACACAAACACGTACACACATATCCATCCAGACATCATCCATCCACATATAAAGTCTTTAACTATACCCTTCTTCCCTCCCCTTCTGTCCTCTGGTCATAATAGATAAGCCTTGACTGTTTCTTTAGTAAATCTTTTTTCATTGAGTGTAACTCTAGTCTTCTTAGAAGGCTGATTGATGGTTTAACAGAAAGAATGTCACAAAATTTCTAACTCCCAACATTAAATCCATGGGATCTGAGGTCACTGAAAATCAAAAAGAAACAGGGAACACATCAATCCCCTCAATTTCCTAGGAGATCATTCACTGGAACTCCCTGAACAAGAACCACAGAGATGTGGGTCCAGCCCTCCCTGTGGCCTGTCACAGAATCAGCCTAGCCCTTCCCCTTCCCTTGTCTCCTCCATCACCCACTTTTCTACCTTCCCTTTTTCAGAGTGAAGATTGACATAATTAGCTCAGATTGTATTCAGAACAATACAGTAATATCTCTCTCTGGTTGGGTGAGTTTAGGGATGGTTTACTTCCTGATAGGACACAACAGGTTAACCTATAACTCTGTGTGTGTGTGTGTGTGTGTGTATGTGTGTGTGTGTGTGTGTACAAGGGGACTGCTCTACTCTGCCCTACTTCCTTGCAGCTCAACAATTTGGCAGCAACTAGAGGAGACAGCAGTGGCCTCATTGCTAACAGTGACTGGTGACTTTTGGTACCCAAGATCTGAAGTTTAAGGCAGAACAGGGTATTTCCCAGCCTGCTCATTTCTGGAGACAAATGCCTGCCTTCTGTGACTGTTCAGCCACAATACTCTTGAGTATATATATTTGCCTCCCTGAGGGGAAGGGGTAGGGGCTAGTTTCTCTCTGAGTTCTCTTATGTACCCCTATTATATATGTAGTCCATTTTGAATATGTTCATATGTGTCTTAATCTATGGTGGTGAACATGTGTCACACATATATTTGATATCTTCTTATCTGAATGTCCTTTTCTATGTATATTTATTCTGAGGGATCCTAACAGACACAAGCTCTGGAAAAGTAGAGGGAAGGAATAACATGGAAAAGCCATTCCATTGTACATCCTAAAGTGATTTGGCTTCTAATGCTTTCCATCCATAGCTAATTCCCATTGAGGGGATTCCACTTTGAGGGGAAAGGTGGGGAGGTGAGATAGTCCGTAGGGGGAAAAAACTTATGGAATGACAGGGCTGAAATTTGCCTCTCAGTTCACTTTCTTCATCCCAATTTTAACCATAATGAATTTAACAAGTAGGTTTTTTTTTTGGGGGGGGGTTCCTCCCTTTCATGGGTTTAAAGTCCTTAGCGTTTCAGAGTTCTTCCAGATGCAGGAGAAATTTCAACAATGGCAGCAGCTCTGATAAGGGACTAGTCATTTCAGCATTAGTGTCTATACAATGGGACAAGCTTTGGAAGCTTTTTGCCCACTCAACTTGGAATAAGCTAATATCCCCACTTCCTTGGGTGAAATATGGTTCTTGGCTTCTTTTCTCCAAACCCAGAAAAAACTCATAGAGATCTAAGACCCCTGAGCAGACTTTTAGAGCCAAGAAAAAAAACTCAGATTCCCTTTCAGTCAATGTTAATCATCAACACATTCCGTTCAGTGTCCTGTCCAGTCTCTTAATTTCTGTGTCCCCTCAAACTCCAACATTTCATTCTGAGCCTGCTGTGCAAGAAAAATATCTGATTTGAGATTCTGTTCTTTCTTTCACTGAAGTAATTCTATTCCTTAAAATTGACCTTTTAAAGCTGACATTTCAGCCTGGTAGCAAGGCAAGAGAAGGTTATTGAGTTCAGGATTCTTATAAATTTCCACCTAAGATTCCTTTAACATACTAACTAAATCCTTCCCACCCTCGATTCTGGACCCTTTTGCTCCATCACTTTGAGTTATTTTTTTCCTCAATTGTAACTATAATATAAATCTCACTTTTTCCTTAACTGTAACTGTAACATAAATCTTACCTGATTTCTTCTTGCCTACCAGGCAGTTTAGTGGATTGTATGTGGTACTCTACATATAATAGGCCAGGTTCAGCTTAAATGCCTTCTACAAAGAATTCTTTCTTGATTTCCCTACTTATTATTTGCTGGAGCTCTTTCTCCTCCAGTTACAGTGAATATACTTTCTATTATATCTTGTGACACCAAGTAGAATGTAAACTACTTGAGGGAAGATGTTTCCCATTTTGTCTTTGCATCCCCAATGCCTGGCACAGTGCCTTGCATAATAGCAATTACTTAAATGCTTGTTGGATTAAGTGCCCATAAATGATATCTCTGCCTCCCTCATTGCATTTTTTTAATAAAAAACATTTTTATTGGGGCAGCTGGGTGGCACAGTGGATAGAGCACCAGCCCTGAAGTCAGGAGGATCTGTGTTCAAATCTAGTCTCAGACACTTAATACTTCCTAGCTATGTGACCCTGGGCAAGTCACTTAACCCCAATTGCCTCAGCAAAAAGCAAAAACAAAAAACAAACAAAAAAACCCCATATTTATTGATATATTTTGTTTTTATATTTCCTAACCTTCCCTTTGATCTCACTTTCTTCCCTTCCCAAAGATCCATCCCTTATAGCAAAGATTTTTTAAAAGAAAGAAAAGGGGAAAAAACAGCAAAATCAATATACTATTTTAAAAACCTTGCTGTTATATGCAATATGTCATACCCCTGTACTTTGACATTTACAAATTAGGACAAAAAAATCTTCTTCTATTTCTTCTTTGGGATCAAACTTGATCTTTATCATTTCACAACATTCATTTTTAATTGTTTTGTATTTTCTAATTCCATTATTATAGTTGTTGTATCTACTTCTTGCTATAAGTTGCATCAATTCATATAGGTCTTTTCATGTTTCTCTGTATTCATCACAATCATTGTTCCTTACAGCATAGTAATATTCCATTATATCCACATGCCACAATTTTTTTTAGCCATTTCTCTATTAATGGGCATCTAATTTGTTTCTAGTTCTTTGTACCTCCCAGTTTTCTAGCATACTTCAAAGTTGTCCCTGATCACATCAGGAAATTAACATCTTTTCCATGTTTATGGGACCTATAAATCCACATTAAAAAAAATTGCCTTCTTTAACACAAGGAGATGAATAATAAAATACTAGACTTGGCGGTGGCCATAGGCCTCTAATTCAGACTCCTTCCCAGTGCATCCCCCCAATAGATCAAAAACTCTTTCAAAGCAGGAAGTATGCCCCAACCCCCCTCCTTTGTACCTTTCATTGAATTTAATAAAGATAGGAACATCCCTCATAGTACAGAGGTCACCCAATCCATGCTTGAACATTTCTAGTGACACTTGTAAACTGTCTTTTAAAGGCAACCTATTCCCTTGTTGGGAAGTTTTAATTGTTAAGTTTTTTCCTTATATTGAACCCTAAAGTTTACCTCTCTGTAACTCCTATCCACAAGACATAGCTCTGCCTTCGGGGACCATTCATTCATTCTTTTCTTCAACAATCATCTATTAAATCTCTACCATGTCCCAGGAACTGGACTACAAAAGTGAAAAAAAAAAAAAACACCTCTCTCTGCCCTCAGAGACTTGCATTTGTTTTTAAAGATGGAAAAACAAAAATACAGAGAAGTAAATATGGAGTAATTTTGGCAGGAGGGGAGACACTAACAACTGTAAGTGTGATGAGAGAGGACAGGTATCAGGATCATCCTGCTACTCACTATGCTAGACCTTCACATATTTGTAGATAGTCACATGTGCTCCCCGAATCTCCTCTTCCCAAGACTCAGGCTCTCAGAGTAGACAACTTGTCTCTATTCCATTGGTCAAAGTCGTTTATTGTGTAGGGCCAATTATTCAGGACATGGAAGTAGAAGTATGAAGTCCTCCCATGGAAGAGCTTAATTTATATTAATAGTGGATCCCAGCCTTGTAGAAAAGCCATTCTATA
This sequence comes from Myrmecobius fasciatus, assembly GCA_023553655.1. Lineage (NCBI taxonomy): Eukaryota > Metazoa > Chordata > Mammalia > Dasyuromorphia > Myrmecobiidae > Myrmecobius > Myrmecobius fasciatus. The sequence continues at coordinate 10,082 of JAJPUD010010270.1, read as the reverse complement.
TATAGAAGGCCCCGTTTTTTACTCTACAAAATAAGATTCATCTTCCCCCCACTTTAGTTTATGCTTTTTCTTTCTATTCATTTTTCCTGTCTTCTCCCCTTCCTCATGTACTTTATCCCCAACCCCCTCCACCCTAGTTTTTATTTGCATTACTGCAGAACAGCAAAACACAGAGTTTCCTTCCTGGTTCATCTGCCCCCTGAACTTTCCCTTCCACACCCCACCATCTTTTTGACCCCTGACATTGCAGCCGCCTCGATCCGCAATGACATCATAGTGAGGGCCAATTCCAGAATAAGGATACTCTTGTCCAAAATTTAAAAGTTCTAGGCTTCTCCCCAGAGAGAATGACCATTAAATTCTGCAACATAAAGACCCTAAGAATAGGAAGGAAAACCAAAAAGACATCAAATAAACCCTGCTTCTCTCCTATCCTTGTTCCCCACAAATATAAGTGGTATTCTCACACTCTGGTTCTAACAGTAATCTCTTCTTGCCTCCTCTCCACATCAAGGGGACTTCTTTTGGGAAGGGATTAGGTAATCCTAAAAGAAAAAAGATTAGGCTCGGATTGGGGTAGGTGGGAAACATCTACTTCTAGGGTTCTTCCAGATATAAGAATCAGTCCCCTCTAGTGAAACAATATCCTGATTTCAAGTTCTATGCCTTTCTCCCAAGGAAAAGCCTCATGATGTGGTGCAGTAGATCTGAGTTCAAGTATGATCATAGAAAAGCCATTTCAATTGGATCTGAAGTAAAATGAACTTTAGTTCTCTTCTAACTCTAAATCCTTTGATCTACCAGTTGACTTTGTTGGACTTGGAAAAACCTAAGATCCTGCCTTACACACTCTAAATATGGGGGTGGGGGGAGAAGGAAGGCTTTGGTTGGTTTTTTTTTTTTTAATTCTGTTCAACAAGCATTTTAAAATAGATTTTTATTGATGTCTTCTGTCTTGACATTGCCTAGATTTCCCTATGTATCTCTCCCTCTCCCCTTCCAGAAACTCATCCTTCATAACAAAGAATTTATTTTTCTAAAAAAGGAAATAAAAGAATAAAATGCATTGAAACTTATCAATGTATTGAAAGACTATATATAACATATATGCTAGCCCAACCTCTGCTGAGGGATGACAGGAAAGTGACAAATATTTCTTAAGCATTTATTAAGTATGAGGCACTATACAAGATATTATAGATATAGAAGTGAAATAAAAGTCTCTGTCCTCAAGGAAATTATAATCTAATAAAACTGTAGTTATTTGGTAGGTTCATGATTTCTTGAGTATGAGTAATTTCCACCATATCTTCTAATCCTGAACAATTCTTGCCCATGTTTTTCCATGTATCCTTCACAGAGAAAGCTCCCAATCCATCCAGCTTGACATTTATTGAGTGACTACTACATGCTAGCAGATCCTTTCCCAGGAGCCAGAAACCAATGGTGCTTTATTAGTATCCCACAGGGTAGCAAAAACTATCAATTGCTTGGGCTTTCTCTTGTTTCTAAGTCCTACTTCATGATCAGCAAGCCTCCTATTCTGGGAATGCATGGTGTTGGTAATAGTTTTTTTTTTTTTTACTGGGGTGCCCCTTCTGAATCAGAAACAGTTCCTAGTAACAGGCTGTTTTCTCATTTTCTCTTTGACTTTTGGGTTGTTGTTAATATCAATCATAAAGAGAGTGTAGAGCTCCATTATTTGCAGCCATTTAGCATCCCCTGGAAGCTTTTGGTATTAAAGAGATGGGCTTTTGCAGTAAAGAAATGGGGAGGGAGGAAAACTGTTAGGATCATTGAGGGCACTGTGCACTCCCCCAACTTTATCTCTCTCATGTATATATTTATTCATAAACATGTACCCAAGTAACTTTATCTCCTTATTGGCAAGACTTAATGTCTCTCTGACTAAAGAATGTTCTCCATACATAATACATGGATGCTATTCATATACATACATATTAGTAACCATATCTCCTTATTGGCAGGACTTAATGTCCCTCCGATTGAGGAACATTTCCCATGTATAATGTATGCATGTAATTCATATACATCCGTGTGTGTGTGTGTGTGTGTGTGTGTGTGTGTGTGTGTGCATAAGAAGCATCATTTCTCCTTTTTGGCAAGACTTAATATTCTTCTGCATAAGGAACATTCTGGATCAAAGAGACCTGCCCTGGATTTCCTTGGGACAGAAAGATCCTGATTTTTCTTGGTCACCAGCATTTGGGAGTGTTTATCCAGTTTACCGTTTAGTATTTGGTGTAGCCCATGGATCAATTGTCTGCAGAGCATAAGGAACTAAGGGAGAAGTCCTGTTGCACCTTACCCAAGGGGTTTGGAGTGAGGGAGATGGAGTATTTGTGAGTGGGCACAGGGAAGGCTGTGGAATGATGCCCATTCACCACATCACTAATTCTCTGACCTTTGGGAAGTGGCCCTCAGCCCACAGACCTCCCTTTTGCTTTTGAACACTACTCCTAGGAGCAGGCCCTTGTGCCAGTGGAGATGGTCCAGAACCTCTGCTCACAGAGTCCAATAAAGGCTTTTGGAGAAGGGTATGCAGTATCCCACTTTCCACAGCCTTGTCAGTCTAGAAGGATGAAGGCTGGAGGGGTGGGGCTACATGCTAACTTCCCCCACCCCCCTTCCCTTCCACCCTCTTTTTCCCATATGGTTCTCATAACGTCTGGGCTCAGAGACAGCAGCCAAAGGAAGTGGCTGTGTACAGAGAGCTTTTGTGAGAGAGGGGGGAGGGGAGGAAAGGGAGAGAGAGAAAGAGAGAGACAGACAGACAGGCAGGCAGACAGACAGATAGACAGACAGAGAGAGGGAGGAAGAGAGGGAGACAGAGATGGAGAGAGACAAAGACAGAGACAGAGACAGACAGGGATAAAGACAGACACAGAGAGAGAGAGTCAGAGAGAGAAGAGAGAGACAGACAGAGGCAGAAAGAAGAGAGACAGAAAAAGAGGAGAGACAGACAAAGACAGACAGAGAGAAGAAAAGAAAAAAAGAAAGGGACAGAGAGAGAGAAAAGAAGAAAAAAGAAGAGAACAGAAGATGACAAAGAATCAGGGTTCTCCAATCCCACGCCCTACTTCACCCTCAGCTATTCCCAGACACTTGAACAGTCCCATTATGTAGCTTCCCTTCAAAGCCCCCAAACCCTAGACTTAGGGAGAGTGATCAGTGAGGGGGTGATAGGAAAAATCTAAACTTCCCTATCCAATCCTAATGCCAAAGATAGGGGTAATCACCTCAATTTTTAATCCTTAAGAGCTAAATTTATTCTTTGGGAGTTTAGGAAAACCTTTTCCCCTAGGGTGCCCCTTACGAGTGGAGTAGAGGGGGGCCCCTGGGAACAGGCATTCTTTTGTGAATCCAAATTCACAAGGAAAGAGAGGACTGAGAGCCAGATTCCTGGGTTCACTGGCAGGAAGTAGAATGGAGATCAGAAAATTCCTCCAATTAATGTGATCTATGAAGACGATAATAATAATAGTAATAATAGCTAGCATTTATATAGTGCTTTGAGATTTGCAAAGCACTTTACATATTTTATCTCATCTCATATTAACAACCCTATAAAAGAGGTACTATTATTAGCCCCATCTATAGATGGGGAAACTGAGACTGAGAAATTAAATGACTTGCCCACAGCTACACAGCTGGTAAATATCTTAGACAAAATTTGAATTCAAGTCTTTCTGACTCCAAGTCTACCCACTGCTCCAACACTGTGCTTAATGTACAGAGAAATGTCCTTGGAGTCAGGGAATACTGGATTCAAAAGTCCTGCTGCTGACAAATCCTAGCTGTGTAAACCTGAACAAATTACTCAACCTCACACTATCCCAGGCAAGAACAAAGTATTAGTCTTCATGGGTAGAAAAATTCTCTATTAGATCTTCCTATATCATTGACTTTACAAGGAAAGGAAAGGAATAAGGGAAAGGAAGGGGAAGAATAAAGAAAGGAAAGGAGAAGGGAAGAAGGGAAGGGAAGGGAAGGAAAAGGAAAATTTTACAATTTCCTCCACAATGGATTGTTTTGGCTTATATAATTTAAACTGTCTACAATGTAGACTCTACATGGGCAGGCTTACCTGAACAAATCATCAAATAATAATAAAAATTCCCTTTTGAAGAGAACTTTTGATTCTTACAGATTTTGATTCCCTGACTTTTGAGGTAGGGTTCAATAGTTTTATTTTGTAAAGGATTTCCTGTGGATGTCACTGAAGGTCAGAGGGAGAAAGAGTATCTTTAGGATTCCTCCCACCCTTTTTAAGAGGAAAGAAAGCAGCCACCTTGAGATTTTTATATTCAATCCTTCCATAAAACATAGAGGGAACAGGAATTCTTTTCCTTGAGGCCAGCTGAGACACAAAGAAGGGAGATGAGTTTCCTAAGGTCACTTAGCCAGACACCAGAATCCTCCTGCACCCTAAAGGGAAGGATCTTAATTGTATTTCACTTGGGCTTGTCCAGTAGTGACAGAGGGGAGAAAGGAAGAGAGGACTGACCAGAAGAAATATGGGAAGGGAGAGAAGTGGCACTGGGAGCCTCAGAACAGAAGAGCAGGAGGGAAGATCCAGCAACTGCTCGGAATGGGCTGCACAGAGGGGCTGTTTATTTTCATTCTCCAAGACTAGCTGCTCAGTTCTATTTCCAGCTCTGACACTGAGGGTGGATTAATGGCCCCCCTTCTCTTCCTTCACTTCCCTCCTTCCCCCTCCTCTTCCTTCCCTCCTAACCCCCTTCCAAAGATTCAAAAATATTCGCATATTCTTAGGATTTGGTGGGGGTTGGGGAATATGTTAGCAGAATCCCCTGGGCCTGCCTGCCACTGACCAGCTAGGACCAGCTGTTTCCCTTAGCTCTTTTCCTCAGTTTCTACCATGGGGTGAAGTTTCCAGACTCCCTCCTCCTTCAGTGGAGAGGCAGCAAGTCAAAGGAGACATGGAGATGGATAGGGGCAGGTGGGAAAAAAGAGGGGGATCCAGGCAAGGTAATGGTGAAGACCAGGGAGAGTTTTCTTGCCTGTATTGGAAAGACTAGCAAACTGGCAGCTGGGGAAATCTGTCTATGGATTTGAGAGAAGCCTTTAGAGTAGTGATGACCATATGGCTATATTTTCCAGGACAGTCCTGATTTCAGGAAGTACTTTTAAGAGATTCTTTGAAAAGAATATACATTGTCAACTTTTTTTTCAATTTTTTGATTCTGAAAATGTGGTCACCATCACCAGACCCCAAAACCCAGCAAGGGATACCACACCCATCTAAAAAATTGGGGAGAAAATGAAACATGCCCTAAGGACCTTCCTCCCTCCCATTTGGACGTGTCCCCCTTATAGGTGTCCCAAGATTCCAATCCTGCCTCTTCAGAGAGTTCACTCATTATGTGACTCTGGGCAAATCACTTTTTTGACCTCAATTCTTTCATCTATAATAAAATAATAATAATTAAATTCAAATAATAAGCTTTATAGTTTATAACAAGCTCTATCCTCACTACTGTCTGATGAAGGTAAATAGTTGGGAATCACTATATGTGTCTCAGTTTCCTCATCTATATATGAAGACCATAATACATGGATTACTTACTTAATGGGATGTTTGTAAGGAAAATGTTATATAAATCTGAGCTATTATTTTCTCTTTTTTGCAGATGTAGTATAGGTACAGTGCAAGACAGATTCAGGAAGAATTCAAATTCGTTTTCTAACACTTAATAACTGTGTGACTCTGGGCTCACTAGTTACTAATCTCTCTGAGTCTCAGCTTTCTCATTTGCAAAGCAGTGATAATACCACTAGACCATGCTTCCTAGAGTTTTTGGAAGACTCAAATGAGATAATATATGAACAGTCACTTTCCAATTCAAAGAATTAAAAAAAATGTCAGATGAAGACATTGAGGTTGAAATTCTGCCTGAAATTTTTTTTCTAGGTAAAACAAAGGAGAAAAGAGAGGAATTCAGCCCTCATTTATGGGAAAGGTGACTGAGAATGAGGAAATAATTTGTTTTAAGTCACACCATTAGTAACTGAACCAAGAATTAAACCCAGGCTTTTTTGATTCTCAGTCTAATAATCTTTTGCTATGATACATTGAATTGCTGAGTAAAGATCTTGATAGGGAATGGAAACATTGTAATGATACTGTGGACTTGAGCTAGGAGATGGGGATGTGGTATTTAGCTTAAGTGACACATTAACCCAGGATACTTTGGGAGGGGAGTTTAACTGGGGTCTGGACAGAATGATCCCTTTCACCACTGCCCCACTTTATATTGTAATGGAGTGGAGTGAGTCTGATATTAGGAAGTATGTTATATTAGGTTTGTTAACTTGGAGTAGAATCTATTAAGGTTCCTGGAGGGATGGTATAACTGTGTATCTCAGTAGACACAGTGTATAGTGCTGCATGTAATAAGGGATAAATAAATACATAGAATTGAATCAGAGCTCAAAAAAGTCCTTTCTGAGTGTGAAATCCTTTTTTAAGCAACAAAAAAATTTGCAGGCCTATATTTCTTTATGTGTGGGGGATGGGGCGAAGTAGACTTTCTACAGAAAAGGGTCCAAGCACATGCTGGGACCACATGTCCTTTATTGAGACTGAAACTCATGTCTAGCTCCATGGGAAATGATCTAGTCTTCCGACTCGCTCTCCTTACAGCCTTTCTGTTTCTTTCTCTTCTGGCCTTGAGTTGGAGGGTAATGGTCTTTCTGGTGAATGGAGTCTGAAAAATAGATTACTTCTGCAGAGCCCAGGTGCTGGTAAGCCTCAGTTTCACAGGAGGGGAAGAAAGCAATTCCATCCAGCCATGGGTCTTGGTCCTCTCTGACCAGAAGTTGGCTTCCCAGGATATCAGACCCCAAAGGACCATGATTATCTTCAACTCATAGGGGCTCTTTCATCTTGTACCCCTAACTTCCAGGACACCTGAATCCCTGATCAAAGCACTGAGGTTCCTGTACTTTGCTGGCCCATGAAACCAGTTTAGCAACATGAGTTTAGTGGTCTGCCTGAATCCTAAATATCCACCCCATTCTTGTGCTGCTGCTGCTGCACTCATCTCCAACAACCCATTCCCAACATCTATTTCTTTTTTTTTTCTTGGAGTCAACAAACATTTATTGTTGGTCATTTGTTTCTGTCATGTCCAGTTTTTCATGACTCTTTTTGGGACTTTCTTTTTTATATACTAATAGCTTTTTATTTTTCAAAATACATGTAAAGAACCAGATAGATAATTTTGACTATATTAAGTTAAAAAGTTTTTTTGTACAAACAAAACTAATGCAGACAAGATTAAGAGGGAAGCAATAAATTGGAAAATCATCTTTACATTTAAGGGCTCTGATAAAGGCCTCATTTCTAAAATATATAGAGAATTGTCTCATATTTATAAGAATTCAAGCCATTCTCCAATTGATAAATGGTCAAAAGATATGAACAATTTTCAGATGATGAAATTAAAACCATTTCTAGTCATATGAAAAGGTGCTCCAAATCACTACTGATCAGAGAAATGCAAATTAAGACAACTCTGAGGTACCACTACACACCTGTCAGATTGGCTAAAGTGTCAGGAAAAGATAATGACGAGTGTTGGAGGGGATGTGGGAAAACTGGGACACTGATACATTGTTGGTGGAACTGTGAACAGAGCCAGCCATTCTGGAGAGTAATTTGGAACTACGCTCAAAAAGTTATCAAACTGTGCATACCCTTTGACCCAGCAGTGTTTCTATTGGGCTTATATCCCAAAGAGATCTTAAAGGAAGGAAAGGGCCCCACATGTGCAAGAATGTTTGTGGCAGCCCTTTTTATAGTGGCTAGAAACTGGAAACTGAATGGATGCCCTTCATTTGGAGACTGGCTGAATAAACTATGGTATATGAATGTTATGGAATATTATTGTTCTGTAAGAAATGACCAGCAGGATGATTTCAGAGAGGCCTGCAGAGACTTGCATGAACTGATGCTGAGTGAAATGAGCAGAACCAGGAGATCAATATATACAGCAACAACAATATTATATGATGATCAGTTCTGATGGACATGACTTTCTTCAACAATGAAATGTCTCAAACCAGTTCCAATTGTTCAGTGAAGAAAGCCATATACACCCAGAGAGAGGGATGTGAAATGTGGACCACAACATAACATTTTCATGCTCTCTATTGCTGTTTGCTTGCATTATGTTTCCCTTCTCAGATTTTTTTTCTTGTAGATCTGACTTTTTTTGCACAGCAAGATAACTGTAAAAATATGTATACACATATTCTATTTGTCAAGTATTTTAACATAATTAACATGTAGTAGACTTCCTGCCATCTAGGGGAGGGATGGGGGCTGGGGAGGCAGGAATTTGTAACAGAAACTTTTTGTAAGGGTCAATGTTGAAAAATTATCCATACATATGTTTTGCAAATAAAAAGCTTTAATTTAAAAAAAAAACAAAATACATGCAACGATAGTTTTCAATATTCACCCTTACAAAATTTTATGTTCCAAATTTTTCTCCTTCCTTCCCCATCTCTCCCCTCCCCTAGACAGCAAGTAATCCAATATAGGTTAAACATGTTCAATTCTTCTAAACATATGCCCATAAGGAGGGTAAGCTGGCCATCCTCATTTTCCTTAAATTGGGAATAGTTTCACATTCAACTCAGCTTTGTCCCCCAAGAGGAAAATGGTTATCTTCCCTTCAGAACATACCCAGCCCAGATTGGAATGAGCCTATCTGGACTGCCTGGGCTGAGTTAATTGGACAGACTTTCCCCACAGCTAATATTGTGAATTTCTTTTTTTTTTCTTTTTCTTTTTTGTTTTTTTGCTGAGGCAATTGAGGTTAAGTGACTTGCCCAGGGTCACACAGCTAGGGAATGTTAAGTGTCTGAGACCAGATTTGAACTCAGGTCCTCCTGACTTCAGGGTTGGTGCTCTATCCACTGTGACACCTAGTTGCCCCTATTGTGAATTTCTTAAGTGTTGAGATAATCTCATTTCCCATTACCTCCCACCTCCCACTCACCTCCCACCACCAGCTGGATAGATATACAGAACATATAAACAGAGACAAATATACAAAATGAGACAGTCCCTATCATTCCCAAAGTCTAAGTAATTCAGCCTGAAACACCAGTTACTCCCAAAGGTTAAAAAAAAGTTTCTATTATTTATAGGCAGTATAGAAAGGGGAAAAAAAGATGAGGGGATCAAGGATATTAAGGGCTAAGGGGGTCAAGGGGCATATTATGAATTCTGGAAAGTAGACTTCCCAAAACAGGAAAGAAAAATGTCCTTACAAAAATGGAAAATTATGACTCTTGGGACAAACAGTACAAAATAATAATCAGCTTTAATGAGTGTTAACTCATTGATCCATACAAGAATTTTGTGAAGTAGGTGCTACTATTATTCTTATTATACAGATGAGGAAATTGAGGCAGATTAAATGACTTGCTCAGGTCACACAGACTGATAAATGTTCAATTTAAACTCAAGTCTTCCTAACTCCAGATCTTCTGCTCTAGCCATTAAACCATCTAGCTGCCCCAGTCCAGCTTTTTTTAAAACTAATTCAGTTAGGAAGGAAAGGGGAAGATGAAGTATACTGAAAGGCCACAACTGGAGACACCACCACTGAAGGAGGGAACAGGGTAAGTCTGGGCCTGAGCTGAACTCACTTGTAATATAGCCAATAAAGAAGAAAATGTACCACCTGATATCTTCCTGTTTTCACTAATTATTCTTATTAATAGGGCACTAAGTTCAACTGTTTCCACCTGCCAAAACAGGAAAAATACTGTCAGTGCCCATTAAATTTCGGCAACCCAAGGCAATGTTCTAGTCATCCCACCCTAGTTATAGCTCTGGGTCCTTGTCACCAATTCTTCCCCTTCCTTTTTTCCAACTTTCCCCAACCACTTCAGCCCATGCCCAATATACATACTTTTCTACGTAGAGGAATTGGAATAGAGTCGAAAAGCTGAATCCTTTGCCCTGGGAAGGGGGAAGGAAGGAAGGAAGGAAGGAAGGAAGGAAGGAAGGAAGGAAGGAA
>JAJPUD010010269.1:18622-64273 GCA_023553655.1 Myrmecobius fasciatus | reverse complement strand
GTAGATATACATCCATTTCAATTAGATTATCAAATTTACTGGAATAAAGTTGGGCAAAGAAAGTCCTATTTATTACTCTAATTTCCTCTTCATTGGAGGAAAGTTCTCCATTATCATTTTTTGATACTAAAAATTTGACTTTCCTCTTTCCTTTTTCTTATCAAATTAACTAAAGGCTTATCTATTTTCTTGGTTTTTCATAAAATCAACTCTTAGTTTTATTTATTAATTCAATAGTTTTCTTATTTTCAATTTTATTAATTTCCCTTTTTATTTTTAGAATTTCCAATCTATTATTTAATCAAGCGTTTTTAATTTCTTCTTTTTCAATTTTTTTTAATAATAAGCCCAATTCGTTGACCTTTTATTCCTCTGTTTTATGCAAGTAAGCATCTACAGATATAAAATTGCCCTTTATAACCACTTTGGCCGTATCCCACAAATTTTGGTATGTTGTCTCATTATTGTCATTCTCCTGGATGAAATTATTGATTGTGTCTATCACCCATTCATTCTTCAGGATTAGATTATTTAATTTCAAATTAACTTTTGGTCTATTTTCTCCTGGCCTTATATTGCATGTCATTTTTATTGCATGATGATCTGAAAAAGATGTGTTTACTTTTTCTGCCTTTCTGCATTTGATTTTGAGGTTTTTATGCCTTAATACGTGGTCAATTTTTGTATAAGTTCCATGGACCACAGAGAAAAAAGTAAACTCCCTACTGTCTCCATTCAACTTTCTCCATTGATCTATTATATCTAACTTTTCTAGCAACTGGTTTACCTCCCTATTTTTTTTTTCTTATTCATTTTGTGGTTTGATTTATCTAATTCTGAGAGAGCAAGGTTGAGATCCCCCATTAGTATAGTTTGGCTGTCTATTTCTTCTTGCATCTCTCTTAATTTCTCCCCTAGGAATTTGGATGCTATACTACTTGGTCCATGTATATTTAGTATTGATATTGCTACATTATTTATGGTACCCTTTAATAAAATATAGTTTCCTTCTTTATTTCTTTTGATTAGATCTATCTTTGCTTTTACTTGATCTGATATCAGGATTCCTACCCCTGCTTTTTTTTTTTGTTCACGTGAAGCATAATGGGTTATTTTCCAGCCTTTTACCTTCAAACTCTATGTGTCACTATGGTTTAGATGTGTTTCTGGTAGGGAACATATTGTTGGATTCTGGTTTTTAATCCAGTCTGCTATCCATTTCTGCTTTATGGGAGAGTTCATCCCATTCGCATTCACAGTTAGAATAACTAATTCTGTATTTCCTGACATCTTATTTACCCAAGTTATGTTTTTCTCTTTCCTTTCCCCTTTCTCCCTTCCCTCCTCCTCAGTATTTTGCTTTTGATGACCCCCTCCCCCAAACAATCCTCCTCCCTTTAAAGCCCCTCCCCCTTTTTTACTCTTTTCCCCTGATTCTTCTAATTTCATTTCTATTGGTCTTTCCCTTTCTTTTCCTCCTTTCACTCCCACTTCCCTATAAGGAAGGACAAGTTTCTCTGTGAAACCAAATGTGTCTGGTATACACTTTTAGAGCCCAATCTGATGAGAGTAAGATTTACACAATGCTCATCTCTCTCTCTTCTTTCCCTCAATTATATTAGGTTTTCTTTGCCTCTTCATGAGATTTTACCTTATTTTTACCTCCTTTTTTTAACCTTATTTTACCACCTTTTCCCTCTTTCCCCCAGTATGATAGCCTTTCTCCCTCTAGTTTTCTTTTTCATATTATCAAAGTAATATCCAATTATACCCCCAATCTTTAAGTATCCTGATAGCAGAAATAAAGTTCTCAAGAGTCCTTTCCTTTTTACCTTTTTATGCTTCTCTTGAGTTCTGTGTTTGGAGGTTGAATTCTTTGTTCAGATCTGGTCTTTTCATTAGAAATAGGTGAAATTCACCTATATCATTAAATAACTATCTTCTTCCCTGAAAGATAATGCTCATTCTAGCTGGATATGTTATTCTTGTCTGTAATCCAAGTTCCTTTCCCTTCTGAAATATCTGGTTCCAGACCTTTTGATGCTTCAATGTGGAGTCTGACAGATATTGTGTGATTCTAATTATAAATCCTCGGTATTTGAATGGCTTCTTTCTAGCTGCTAGTAATATCTTATCCTTGATGTGATAGTCCTGAAATTTGGCCACAATATTCCTTGGGGTTTTAATTTTGGGGTGTCTTTCAGGAAGTGATCAGTGAATTCTTTCAGTGCTGATTTTGCCTTCTGATTCTACAACCTTAGGGCAATTTTCTTTCATGATTTCCTGGAAGATACTGTTTAAATTTTTATTTTTCATCACGGCTTTCAGGAAGTCCAGTAATCCTTAGATTGTCTCTCTTAGATCTGTTTTCCAAGTCAGTTCTTTTTCCTAGGAGATATTTCATATTTTCTTCTATTTTTTTTCATTTTTTTTGTTTTTGTTTGACTGATTCTTGAAATCTTATTGAGTCATTCATTTGCATTTGTTCAATTCTTATTTTTAATGTGTTGTTTTCTTCAGTTACCTTTTTTAGCTCCTTTTGTAACTGGCCAATTTTTTCATTGCATACATTTTCCACTTCACCAATTTTGTTTTTCAATAAATTGGTGTATTTTTCATATCTCTTTTGCAGGGCATTATATCCTTCTTGCCAGGCATTATATCCTTCTTGTCCTGATCTCAGTTCATCATCCCATTTATCATCCAACTCTTTTGAGATTCTTTATGCCATCTTCCAGGAAGGCCTTGTGGAAGGGGGACCAGGTTATATCTCCCTTGATGGCTTCCTCTGGGGTTGATTTCCCTTTAGGATCCTCAGGATCTAAGATCTGCCCTTCTTTCTCTCCATAAAATCTGGCTATGGTGAGAGCTCTCTTCTGTTTCTTACTCATTTTTAGAAAGCCTGAGGTCTGTTTAAAGCAGGGGACCTGCAGCCATTTCAATTTGCTCTGGGGAAATTTGTTTAATTGTCTTCCATTGGGGGGCTGGTCAGACTAGGTCTGTGCTCTCAGCTGCTCTCAATCCACCATTTAGTAAAGGCAGATCTGCCAAAGCACCTGCAGGCAAGCAGAGCAAAGTGGCCCAATCATCTGTCAGGGACTTCCTGGGTGCCTAGAATCCACCAGGCCCCATCACAGCCCTGGTCTTCTGCTCTGGCTGCGCACTGAAACCTGGGTGTGGCAAGCAGCCAGATTCCCTGCCTATCCGAAACAGACCTGCTCCAGAGTTCTTTCAAGGTAATTTTTGGAGAAGTGTGTTGTACTCCAAGTGTTTGATGGAGCCCTCACTCCAGATCCAGTTCAGAGGCTTAATTTGTTCTGGGTCTGAGGGAAGATGAGAGGAGCTCACAGAGAGTGGTGTCTAAACTCTGCCATCTTGGCTCTTCCCCCCTTATAAGCAAATTTAAAGAACATAGGATAGTTTATTTCTCAATTATGTGGAAAAGGAAGAATTTGTTATCACAGAAGAACTTAAGGTCATTATTGATAACAAAATAAATAATTTTGATTATATTAAGTTAAAAATTGTACAAACTAATTCTATGCAGACTAGATTAGAGGAGAAGTAATAAACTGGAAAAAAACATTTTTACATTCAAAGGTTCTTGTAAAGGTCTCATTTCTAAAATATATATGTTGGAGCAGATATAGGAAAACTTGGATTCTAATACATTATTGGTGGAATTGTGAACAGATCCAACCATTCTGGAGAGCAATTTGGAACTATGTCCAAAGAGTTATCAAACTGTGCATACCTTTTGATCCAGCAGGGTTTCTACTGAGCTTATATGCCAAAGAAATCTTAAAAGAGGGAGAGACCCACATATGCAAAAATGTTTGTGGCAGCCCTTTTTGTAGTGGCAAGAAACTGGAAACTGTGTGAATACACAACAATTGGAGAATGGCTGAATAATTTATGGTGTATGAATATTATGGAACATTATTGTGCTGTAACAAACGATCAACGGGATGATTTCAGAGAGACCTGGAGAGACTTCTATGGAGTGATGCAAAGAAATGAGGAGAATCAGGAGATTATTGTACATGACAACAAGATGATATGATGAACAATTCTGATGGACATGGCTCTCTTCAACAGTGAGATGATTCAGACCAGTTCCAATGATCTTGTGATGAAGTGAGCCATCTGCACCCAGAGGGAGGACTGTGGGAACTGAGTGTCTTTCATAATATAGCATTATCACTCTTTTTTATTGTTGTTTGCTTGAATCTCATTTTCTTTCTCCTTTTTTCTACTTTGATTTGATTTTTCTTGTGCAGCAAGATGATTTACATAAATATGTATGCATATATTGTATTTAACATGTTCTACCATTTTTAAAAATATTGGACTACTTGTCATCTAGAGGAGGAGGTTGGGGAAGGGGGGAAATTGGAACACAAGTTTTTGCAAGGATTAATGTCGAAGAATTATCCATGCCTATGTTTTGAAAAATAAAAATGTTCTAATAAAAAAGAAGAAAGGAATAGCAGGTTGTTGTGCTTTGTAGATCAAGCCAGATAGAATGGGAACTAAGAAAATAGCCAAGAGGCACTGCTTGCACGTGTGTACATGTGAATTTTTTAATCATTAAACTTGTAGCTAAAATTCCATTTCTTTCATGAAACCTTCTCTCATTCACCTAATTGTCTTATAAATATCCTATAACTCTTTGTTTATACTATCTGTGCTTCTGTTAATTTTATGAATACAAAGAGATATGTCAACTGAGGTTATGATTTCACAGGCATTGCTATGCCACAAATATGTGGCATAGGGAACTTCTGTGTGGCAAACCTCCCTTTATCAACACTGATTGGCACCTTCTCTGCCACTTAAAGTCTTAGCAAGCTCCAAAGGCCCTTGAGATAGTATATGTCAAAGGTGAGATTTGAATACAGGTACTCCTAACTTCTTGTCCAGAATTCTAGTCATTATGCTATGTTATATCTAATTTTATATTTATCACTTTGTATTATAATAATTTGCCTGTATTCCATTTCTTAATGTACCTTACAAGAACTATATAATATTTTCCTCCATCCCTAACAAAATATCTTTAAAATATTGTTTATAATTCATCTTCCTTTAATGTTTGAATGAACAAATTTGAAACTCAAATAGAAGAATATGGTTGAAAAACTTGTTAGGTTTTCTAGAAATTGAAATGGTAATTGATTACATAGTATTTGTAGCCACAAATTCTTATCATATTTATTGTAGGTATCTTTTAGGCGATCAGGGTTACATTTACCGTACCAAAATAATCAATTAACCAATTATTAACTTTGCCATTTTAAGTCTTATGAAAACTTTTTGGTCCATTAGTAAACAACAATTCTTTCTTTTGTCAAATAAGCCAAAAGATTAAAAACATCTCATGAAGCAGTTTAGTCACACCACAAACAAGTATTCTCCCTATCAAGAAATCAGGTTACAAGTTACAATACTGTTACTAAGAAGCTATTCTATGGAACCACTCTATTCCTCCACCACAGTAATTCTGTATTATAGGAGAAGCAATCAACCTAACAAACAGCAAAAATGTATTTGCTGGGTTTTGGCGATTTATGAAACATTTTATTACAAGTTGTGAATATAAAGAAAAAAATTAAAACAATACAAACCTTCAAGAAGACTGCATGTTAATATGGAGAGAACATTTTCACACATATACAAATCTATATCTATATCATTTGTGTGTATATATATATATTTGTGTGTATGTGTGTATACATACAACTATGTGTAAGCATATATATAACTTCATCTATGTATGTATAAATATTATGTATGTATTTGTGTATAACTACATGAAAAATTTAAAGATAAAGTCTTCTCAGCTAACAGATTCATGCAAAATACCACTTTAGCTGAGTCTTGAAGGAAAATAGGGATTTTAAGAGATGAAAGCCATCAGGGAATTTATTGCAGACAAGGGAAAACAGCACAATGGAGCAGCAGCAGGAAATAGAACCTCATATATGTAGCACATTAAAAAGGACAGTATTAACGGCACATAGCTGATTTTAAGATAGAAAATTATTGGATGGAGAAAGGGGGTGGAGCCAAGATGGTGGAGTGAAGACACAACTCTCTGTGTCCTCCTCTGGCCTTCTCTCAGACAAACAGAAGATTAAGCCTCTGGACTGATTTTTAACACAAATAATTGGATTACAAAACATTCCTTGCAGAAGGTACCTTTGAAGAGGCTCATAGCAGGTCTTTTCAGTTGGGCAAGCAATCGGGCAGGGGCTCAGGCAGTTCCCCGAGTTCGCAGTTTGCTAAGTTAGCATGAAGGAAACTATATTTTACTAAAATGTATTCTAACTATTTATTATATTTTACAAAAATCATATGATAATATCAATAGATGTAGAAGAAGAATTTGATAAAATCCAACACCCATTCCTATTAAAAACACTAGAGAGTATAGAAATGAATGGGCTTTTCCTTAAAATGATTAGTAACATCTACTTAAAACCTTCAGCAAGCATCATATGCAATGGAGACAAACTAGAACCATTCCCAATAAGATCAAGAGTGAAACAAGGCTACCCACTGTCACCATTAATATTTAATATTGTATTAGAAATGTTAGCTTTGGCAGTAAGACAAGAAAAAGAGATTAAAAGAATTAGAGTAGATAATGAGGAAACCAAATTATCACTCTTTGCAGATGATATGATGGTATACTTAGAGAACCCTAGAGACTCAACTAAAAATCACTAGAAACAATTCACAACTTTAGCAAAGTTGCAGGATTCAAAATTAATCCACATAAATCATCAGCATTTTTATATATTACCAACAAAGTTCAGCAGCAAGTGATACAAAGAGAAATTCCATTCAAAATAATGGTTGATAGTATAAAATATTTAGGAATCTATCTACCAAGGAAAAGTCAGGAACTATACGAACTAAGCTACAAAACACTTTGCACACAAATAAAGTCAAACCTAGTCAATTCTAAAAACATCAAGTGCTCATGGGTAGGCTGAGCAAATATAAAAAAATGACAGTACTACCCAAAATAATTTATTTATTTAGTGCCATACCAATCCAGCTCCCAAGAAATTATTTTACAAATCTAGAAAAAATAGTAGCAAAGTTCATTTGGAAGAACAAAAGGTCAAGAATTTCAAGGGAATTAATGAAAAAATAGGCCAATGAAGGTGGCCTTGCTATACCAGATCTAAAACTGTATTATAAAGCAGCAGTCATCAAAACCATTTGGTACTGGCTAAGAAATAGAGTAGTCTATCAGTGCCATAGGATAGGATCACAGGACAAACTTGGAAATAATTATAGCCATTTAATGTTAGATAAACCCAAAGAACCCAGCTTTTGGGATAAGTACTCACTATTTGAAATAAAACTGTTGGGAAAATTGGAAACTAGTGTGGAAGAAACTATGGCTTGACCCACTCCTAACACCACATACCAAGATAAGATCTAAATGGGTTCATGATTTAGATATAAAGAGTGATATTATAAGCAAATTAGAGGAACATAGGATAGTTTACCTCTCAGACCTGTGGAGATGGAATAAATGTATGTCTAAAGAAGAACTGGAACACTTAATTGAACACCAGATAGAAAATTTTGATTGTATTAAGTTAAAAAGTTTTTGTACAAACAAAAATAATGCAGACAAGATTAGAAGGGAAGCAATAAAATGGGAAATCATTTTTACATTTAATGGTTCTTAAAAAGTCCTCATTTCTAAAATATATAGAGAATTGTCTCATATATATATATAAGAATCCAAGCCACTCTCCTATCGATAAATGGTCAAACAATATGAACAGGCAATTTTCAGATGATGAAACTAAAACCATTTTCAGTCATATGAAAAGGTGCTCCAAATCACTACTGATAAGAGAAATGCAAATTAAGACAAATCTGAGATACCATTACACCCCTGTCAGATTTGCTAAAATGACAGGAAAAGATAATGACGAATGTTGGAGGGTATATGGGAAAACTGGAACACTGATGCATTATTGGTGGAACTGTGAATGGATCCAGCCATTCTGGAGAGCAGTTTGGAACTATGCCCAAAAAGTTATCAAACTGTGCATACCCTTTGACCGAGCTGTGTTTCTATTGGGCTTGTATCCCAAAGAGATCTTAAAGGAAGGAAACGGACCCACATGTGCAAGAATGTTTGTGGCAGCCCTTTTTGTAGTGACTAGAAACTGGCAACTGAATAGATGTCCATTAGTTGGAGAATTAGTTTGCAGATTTGAGCTATATTAATATAAAGTGTTAGATAGACTCAAATTTAAAAGTCTGTAGATTTCCTCAAGAAAGCCAGAATCTTGGATTGATACAATCATTATTTAAGGGCAAATTTTTGAGCTGGAAAGAAACTTAGAAACAAGTTAGTTCTTTGTTATTATTCTACAATGAAGCACTTTGATGCCCTATTCTTTTTTATATCATGGACCCTTACAAAAACTAATAATACTTTCTGACTATCAGATAAATGCTTCTAAAAGCATTAAAATAAAATTGCAAAGGAAAAACAATTATATTGAAATAAATATCAAAATATTAATAACCCTCCAATCAGTTTATAGATTTCAGTTTCAGAAGATTCATAGTTGAATCAGATTAGTAAAAGAATTCCTTGTCATATAAGGATCCTTTGAGGACCAAGGGAATTTTAATGTTGCAAAGAGATCATATGATAGTATCCAAGTTCTGAATAGTGTTTTAAGTATTTTAAAAATTGTGATGTTAAAGGAAGATTATCTTTGTTATTCTCATCCCTCATTGTGAAACTCAGACCATCAAATAAAAATTGCAAAAATATAAATTTCTAGTTGATATACGGAAAAAACTCAAAGCAATTAGAACTATCCCAAAATGGAAAAGGCTGTTCCTGGGAATAGTGAATTAATGAGACCTTTATTTTCGATGTTTCTAGTAGGTGTGTTTCTTGAAGAGGCAGAGCTACTAGATATTTTTTGATATTGCTACATGTATTGAACAAGAGACAGGTACTGAGCATACTGCTATTTCTGATGTTCTTTTTTATTATTATTTTATTTTTAAAAATTTTTATGAAAACTTTTTATTTGCAAAACATATGTATGGTTAATTCTTCAACATTAAACCTTAGAAACCTTTCTGTTACAATTTTTCCCCCCTACTCCCTACCCCTCCCCTAGATGGCAGGGTATCTACTACATGTTAATTATGTTAAAATACTTGACAAATCAAATATATGTATACATATTTCCACACTTATCTTTTTTGTGCAAGAAAAATTGTATCTACAAGAAAGAAAAATCAGAGAAAGGAAACACAATGCAAGCAAACATCAATAGAGAGCATGAAAATGTTATATTGTGGTCCACATTTCACATCCCTCTCTCTGGGTGTATATGGCTTTCTTCATTGAACAATTGGAAGTGGTTTGAAACATTTCATTTTTGAAGAGAGCCATATCCATCAGAATTGATCATCATATAGTATTGTTGTTGCCATGTACAATGATATCCTAGTTCTACTCATTTTGCTCAGCATCAGTTCATGCAAGTCTCTCCAGGCCTCTCTGAAATCATCCTGCTGGTCGTTTCTTACAGAAAAATAATATTCCATAACATTCATATAGCATAATTTGTTCAGCCATTCTCCAATTGATGGGCATCCATTCAGTCTGCCACAACCATTCTTGCACATGTGGGGCCCTTTCCTTCCTTTATGATTTCTTTGGGATATAAGCCCAGTTGAAACACTGAGGGGTCAGAGGGTATGCACAGTTTGATAACTTTTTGAGCATAGTTTCAAATTGCTCTTCACAATGGTATTTCTGGTGTTCTTAAGAAAGAGTTGTTGACTTTTCCATGGAAACCTCAGAGTTGGTTATGCAAAACAAGGATAGACTGCTATAATTTGAGTAAAACAGAAAAGTCTGATCTGTGGTTCCAATCAAAGCACTTAATCTCTCCAAGATTCAAACTCAAAAGGTTGGGTTGGAACTTGATGGCTTTTTGTCCCTGCTAGGTCACAGCCTATGATGATATTAATTGATAGTGATTTCATTTTGGTTTGGTTCATTTGACACATGCAAAACCTTTTGTCTCTTTCTCAGTGCACATGGTGGATGCCATTTCATTATTAGGTCTTCAAAGTAATGGTAGATGGCTATTTTTCAAGTATCATGAAGATTTTCCTTCAAATACAGATTAGACAAGATATTCCCTAAAGTACTTTCCATATATGAGATTGATTCTCAAGATCATTGTTAGATAATGTTCTACATATCAGCTCAGTGTATAGGAGTCCACTTTCAAAGCCAGGAAACTATCAGTCCATTATTCCATAAAACTCAAGCTCATTACAAATTAGTGCCCCTGATGTTAGCTTGGTTACTCAGTTACTTAACTAATCACTCATTTTTTACAACTTTCATCTGCCTTCTCTTTTTTTAGAATGTAACATCTAAGGTATAGGTTGAATGCTTATTAAAAGATCAGGATGTAATAAGTTTTTCCAGTTTTCTCCTTCAGCTATTCTTTCCACCTAGATTTGCTTCTCTTTTGCAAACAAAGAACCAGCATCTCCCACCCCAATCCATCAGCAAGTTAGCACAACCCCACTCTGATTTGCTTTGAAATAATGTAGACAAAAGGAAGAAAATCGATTACATCCAGTTTGAACCACTGAATACATAAAAACTCATGCCAATGAACATTACACTACCACTAGGAGTAATTAAAATTGTTACTCTAAAAAAATAGTTTAAGGAGGAATTAAATTAGGAAGCTCAAAACAAATAGCACCAAATTGCATGAGAAAATTTTTATTAGAGGATAGGGAAAGGAGAAAAGTGAGAATTAATTATTAAACACCCAAACTTAATATAATATTCAAGAAATTATTAAACCTATAATGATAAAGTTTGCAGATTTTCAGACCCTTAGCTAGCCTTTCTCATTTTTCTTAAATCCCCAAGGCTTTTTAGCTGACCAAAGCAGAACAAGTATAACTCATCATAATACAAGGAACTTTATATGATTCTCATCATCAAATGCTTTAAAATGGCCATCATCAGTAATCTTTATAGGAAGATTATAAACCAGTCTAGAGAAACTATTACAGTTTGATCAGGATATTAATAAATGAATATAAATGTCATATCAACCAAAAGCATCTACAAATTTTAAAAACATAACATGACTTGATTTTTTTCTACTTTTTTTTCCCAAATGAACAGCAACCTGTGGATTATGTTTATCTATATGATTTTGTATCTACAAGGAACTTCTATGAGTTTTTGAGGCCAAAGAATATCCCTGGGATATAAGAAAGAAAGTGTTAGAAAGATAGCATTGTAATAATAATTGATATTTGAATAGTGCTTCAAACTTTACAAAGCATTTTGGATTTAAAAAAAAAAGACTTCATTCTATCATAACAGAAATTATCTGAAGTACTGTAAATCAATATCAACTTCTTTGCAATTATAAGGCAATAGAAAAAGTCTGATAGGAAAAAATGGACTTGTTCTTTTTTGGTCCAAAAAAACAGAAATAAGAGGAATGGATATAAATTATAAGAAATAAATTTAGGTCTATGCCAAGAAAAACCTCCTGGGAATTTGAGGTATCCAAAACTAGAGTGGATTGCTTCAGGAGAAGTAAATTTGCCTTCTTTGGAGTTTTTCAAAAAGAGACTGGACAAAACACTAGTAGGTTATTTATGTTTTAGTAAAGAATCTTTTGGGGATGTTGTTTGGATTACACATGCATCAAGGTCATTTGTAACTCTGATTCTGTGAAGCTCAGAGAGATGAATAATAGTGAGCATTTAAGTGGCTTACCCAAAGATACACAGCTAATATCTGACAGAATGAGGGCTTACATATAAGTCTTCTGATTCTGAACACAGAGCTCTTTTCACTGTATTATACAGCCCCTGGAAGGAATCTTGGTAATACTGAAGAGGCTAAAAGAAGATTGGAAACAAGATTATTTAAGGCAAAAGAAAAAAAATAAAAATGCTGATTTTGAGTCACAATAGGAAATAAATTGAGATTTAAATTTCAAGGCTTAGCTTACACAATATAGTCAGATGCTCAAGTGAATTCTTTACAAGAAAATATTTAGGAGGTTTTGATAAGGATTTAAAGAGAGGTGTTCATAAAAAAGGATTTAAGGCCAGTTTTGATGCTGACACTCTGAAGCTGTAACTCTTCAAAGTGAATAGTGTGTCATGACTTGATTCCTTGCCAGGGATAGTCATGTGAAAATCACAAGTGAGAGGGGAGAAGAAGAATATTCTACAACAATTTTTTTTCTTCCCCATAACTCAAAATACTTTATAAAACTCATGAATTAATGTTTACAATCAGCAAGAAGTAAAGCATTATGTCCATCTTAATGAAAATAAAGTGAAATTCATAGATGTTATATTGAAAGTGAAAGTTGATCTAAATATCGAACCCAGATTCCTCAGTGATTTGAGAGCCACTGCTGAAATATCACTTGACAATTTAGGCAGACTCTGAAAGCAATAAGGGAGAAAAGATGAAATTTACTGTTGTTTTAAATACATTAAATAAAATGAAATGTAGGGAAATGCTATCCCATTTTTAGGTAGTTTTATTTGACTGATTTTTTTCCAAATGATCTGCTTTGTTGAGGTGGAATTTTGTTAAGTATCTATATGGGAAGATGTGTGATTATTTTTAAACTGTGTTCTATACTTTTCATCCTATAAGTAGGGATTCTACTGAGGTGCTCAATATTATTACCTATCATAAAAGGAATTTTGATATTCTCCATTTATTATACTGGCCACTTTGTCACCCAGGGGTTCATTTTCTCCCAGTGCCTTATCACACATGTTGAATTTCTGCACATGCCCTACTGCCTTAACAAGCTCTAGCCAGGAAATATATTTATACTCAGCCTGCTGATGATAGAAGTTACTAATGTGTATAGATATTTTTGAAAGGGGAGAATGGGCTTCAGCAGTAATTTAGACATGATATTAGATTGTCAGACTAAAAGTCTAAGCTATAGTATGGAGTATAAATAATTACTTATGTGAAATTGGTTAAGTCTTCTAATATTTCTGTGGCTTTAGATCTTGCCATCAAACCTTTTGATTCAGCAATGTTTCTAGTGGGCTTATATCCCAAGAAATTTTAAAGGAAGGAAAGCAATCCACATGTGCAAAAATGTTTGTGGCAGCCCTTTTTGTAGTGTCAAGAAACTGGAAAGTGAGTGGATGCCCATCAGTTGGAGAATGGCTAAATAAATATGGTATGTGAATACTATGGAATATTATTGTTATGTAAGAAAGGACAAGCAGGCTGATTTCAAAGATATGGAGTTCCATGAGCTGATGCTGAATGAAATGAGCAGAATCAGGAAATCACTGTAGATAGCAACAACAATCATATGATTATCAATTCTGATGGGCAGGGCTCTTTTCAAGAAAGAGATGATTCAGGCCAGTTCCAATGATCTTGTGATGAACAGAGCCATCTACACCCCGAGAGAGGACTGTGGGAACTGAGTGTGGTTCACAACAAAGCATTTTCACAATTTTTTTTTGGCGTTTGCTTGCCCGATATTTTCTTTCTCAGTTTTCTGCTTTCATTTGATTTTTCTTGTGCTGCAAGATAATTGTATAATTATGTATGCATGTATTGGATTTAACATATATTTTATCATATTTGAAATATATTGGATTACTTGCCAGCAAGGAAAGGGGGTAGAGGAAAAGGGGAGAAAATTGGAACACAAGGTTTTTCAAGGATTAATGTTGAAAAATTATCCATGTCTATGTTTTGAAAATAAAAAAAAGCTTTAATAAAAAAAAAATAAATTTTGAGGAGGATTATTTCAGAGAGGCCTGGAGAGACTTACATGAATTGATGCTAAGTGAAGTGAGGAGAGCCAAGAGATCATTTTACACAGCAACAACAAGACTATACAATGATCAATTCTAAAGGACATGGCTCTCTTCAACAATGACATGTTTCAGACCAGTTCCAATTATCCTGTTATGAAGAGAGCCATCTACACGCAGAGAAAAGACTCCAGTAACTGAGTGTGGTTCACAACATAGCATTTTCACTCTTTTTGTTGTTGTTTGCTTACATTTTATTTTCTTTCTCATTTTTTTCCAGTTTCATTTGCTTTTTCTTGTGCAGCAAGGTAATGATATAAATATGTTTGCATATATTGGATC
Source organism: Myrmecobius fasciatus (assembly GCA_023553655.1). Taxonomy (NCBI): domain Eukaryota; kingdom Metazoa; phylum Chordata; class Mammalia; order Dasyuromorphia; family Myrmecobiidae; genus Myrmecobius; species Myrmecobius fasciatus. The sequence continues at coordinate 50,056 of JAJPUD010010269.1, read as the reverse complement.
TAACTTGTATTTCTACCATGTTTAACATATATTGAACTACTTGCCATCTAAAAGAGTGGGTAGAGGAAGGGGGAGGAAAATTGGAACACAAGGTTTTGCAAAAGTTAATGTTGAAGAATTATCCATATCTTTTGAAAAAAAGAAGCTTTAAATTAAAAAATAATCTTGCCATCTCTAAATATTAAAGAAACATATACTCATAAGAAAAAGATATACTAAATGGGAAAAATAGACTAAGATAAATAGAATCTAAGAAATATCTAAAAATGCTAAGATACTAATTCACATTCTTATAAAGCAAAGGAGATGCTAATTCAAATATTGCCTTAAGAATATTAAATCTCAAGATAATAGCCTGATTTCTATACTCAAGTAGAGTACAGTTAGAGAAAATAATCAAATTGTCATAATATGAATAGAAATAAATATATTAAAGAATTTTGAGCATTATGTTCAAGTAAACTACCACAAGTTATAATATTCACACACACACACACACACACACACACACACAGACACACACACACACACACACATCAATATGTATACTTACCTGGCAGGGGTGATTCCATGATCATGAAGCTGGTTTCCCCAGAGCGAGGCTTATCCATTACAATCAAGATGGGCTGATGCCTGCGATTTCCCCAAATGCAGGAAAAACAACTGCATAATTTGATATAAATATAATAATAATATAAGTGACATACATAACACACATACATATATATATATACATATATGTATATATGTAGATGTATATACACAATATTTTATGCAATTTCTTTTTCTTGTTTCAAGAAACACACAACAAAAGAAGAAAAAGGATGTAAAATTATATGTTTTCGGTGGATCTATCAATTGATGGAACCATTCTGGAAATATACTTGCAATTATGCTTAAACTATGATGAACGTATTAGTACCCATTGACTCAGAGCCTTTACTATTAAACATATGATACAAGAATAATAAAAAGAAAAGTCTCATAATTTTAGAAAGGGAAAAGAAAGAAGGAAGGAAAAGGAAAAGAAAAGGCCATTCAATTTGAATTTTATCCTTTACAAAAAGAGAATATTAGAAGAATTTGGACAGAGTTCAGTGAAAAGAAAATTCATGAAACAGATTTTTAATTTTGAATATTATTATTACTGTAAAAATTAATCAGTTCAAAATAACTTCCCCTTTTAAAGGAAATATGGAAGACACAGATGAAGAAACACTCATACTGAAAGCTTAAATGTATTCATGCATCACAAATCTTGATTGAATAAGGAACATTAAAAATGCTTCAGGAGAGGCTCTTGGCATAGTAAGCCAAGGTCTACCTTAACTTTAAGTACCCTTAATAAGACAAATTATTCTATTATCAAAAATATACAAGGAAAACAAAAAGAAAGAAAAAGAAGATAAATCAAATGTGTCCAAATCTAGAAGGAGATATGGAGCAGAGGAGAGAAGGGAAGAATGAAAAACAATAAGGGAAGAAAAAAGGAAGACATTTCTTCCTAGGAATATAAGATCAGACCTCTAAGGTATCAGATTAGAGGCACCAATTCCACTAAAGAATCCCAATATTCCCCTCCAAATAACTTGAAAAGAATGTTTCATTGAATTTTGGAGTACCAGAGGAAAGGAAAAGGATCAAAGTGAATTTTCTTTTTTCCTTTGAGCCACAAATAATTTATATTTATTTATATTTATATATCTATTTGTGTTTATATATATTTATATATCTATTTTTTGCAAAGAAGGAGTCTGTTTCAATGAGTATCAGAGCAACTGGAGGCAGCACCAGGTATTTTAGATGCCTGTGACAGCAATAGCATTGGTTTTAGGAGACTTCAGCCCATAGACATTAAGGGATTTGGATAAATGATCAGAAAAAAAACAAACAAAAAATCCTTTGCTGGCACTATCTGGAACTGATTTGCAATTTTATTGCCCATATGCAATTCTGGATTGCAATTCCAGAATAGAAAGGAGAACTTATGGTCAGTCAGAAGGGAACAAGGGTCCTGGTCATGGTTTAAATGGAAAGAAAATCATTTGCCCTTGTGGATACAGCAGAATAGGCAACATTGTCACAATTCTAGGGTTGAAAAAATATCAGCATTGGGGTGGAGTCAAGATGGCGGAGTGAAGACAGGACTCTCTGTGTCTTCCTCTTACCTCTCAAATCAACAGAAGATTAAACCTCTGAACTGATTTTTAAGTCAAAAAAACCCACAAATATTTGGAGTACAACACATTCCTAGCAGAAGTTACCTTGAAAAGCTCCAGAGTAGGTCTGTTTCAGTCAGGCAAGTGATCCCTGAAAGAGACCCCAAAATTAAAACCCCAAGAAATATTGTGGCTAAATTACAGGACTATCACACCAAGAAAAAGATATTGCCAGCAGCTAGAAAGAAATAATTCAAATATTGAAGAACTGTAATTAGAATCACACAAGATCTGTCAGCCTCCACATTGAAAGATCGAAGGGCTTAGAACCAGATATTACGAAAGGCAAAAGAACTTGGATTACAGCCAATTTTCTTTGGAGAAAATTGAATAAAGAGAGAAGGAAGTTTACTTTTTTCTCTACAATTCATGGAACTTATACAAAAATTGACCATATGATAAGGCATAAAAACCTCAAAATCAAATGCAGAAAGGCATAAATAGTAAATGCATCTTTTTCAGATCATGATGCAATAAAAATCACATGCAATAAAAGGCCAGGAGAAAATAGACCAAAAGTTAATTGGAAATTAAATAATCTAATTCTAAGAAATGAATGGGTGAAAGAGCAAATAATAGACACAATCAATAATTTCATCCAGAAGAATGACAATAATGAGACAACATACCAAACTTTGTGGGATACGGCCAAAGTGGTTATAAGGGGCAATTTTATATCTGTAGATGCTTACTTGCATAAAATAGAGAAAGAGATTAATGAATTGGGCATACAATTAAAAAAGGTAGAAAAAGAACATATTAAAAACCCTCAATTAAATACCAAATTGGAAATTCTGAAAATAAAAGGGGAGATCAATAAAATTGAAAATAAGAAAACTATTGAATTAATAAATAAAACTAAGAGTTGGTTTTATGAAAAAACCAACAAAATAGATAAGTCTTTAGTTAATTTGATTAGAAAAAGGAAAGAGGAAAATCAAATTGTTACTCTCAAAAATGATAAGGGAGAACTTTTCTGCAATGAAGAGGAAATTAGAGTAATAATTAGGAATTACTTTGCCCAACTTTATGCCGACAAATTTGAAAATGTAAATGAAATGGAGGACTATCTACAAAAAAATAGACTGCAGAACAGAACTTAACAGAAGAGGAAATAAATTATTTAAATACCCTTATTTTGGAAAAAGAAATAGAACAAGCTTTTAATCAACCGCCTAAGAAAAAATCTCCAAGGCCAGATGGATTGACATGTGAATTCTACCAAACTTTCTTTTCTTTTTTTTTTAAATTAAAACTTTTTATTTGCAAAACATATGTATGGGTAATTCTTCAACATAGACCCTTACAAAACTTTCTGTTACAAATTTTTCCCCTATCCCCAACCCCTTCCCTAGATGGCAGGAAATCCACTACATGTTAATTATGTTAAAATACTTGACAAATCAAATATATGTATAAATATTTCCACACTTATCATTGTTGTGCAAGAAAAATTGTATCTACAAGAAAAAAAATCAGAAAAAGAAAACACAATGCAAGCAAATATCAATAGAGAGCATGAAAATGTTATGTTGTGGTCCACATTTCATATCCCTCTCTCTGGGTGCATATGGCTTTCTTCACTGAACAATTGGAACTAGTTTGAAACAATTCATTGTTGAAGAGAGCCATGTCCATCAGAATTGATAATCATATAGTGTTGTTGCTATGTATAATGATTTCCTGGTTCTGCTCATTTCACTCAGCATCAGTCCATGCAAGTCTCTCCAGGCCTCTCTGAAATCATTCTGCTGTCTACCAAACTTTCAAAGAACAATTAATTCCAATACTATACAAACTATTTGAAAAAATATAGAAAGAAGGTATACTACCAAATTCCTTCTATGTTACCAATATGGTGCTGATAGCTAAACCAGGTAGGGTGAAAACAGAGAAAGAAAACTATAGACCAATGTCCCTAATGAATATTGATGCAAAAATTTTAAATAAGATATTAGCAATGAGATTATAGAAAGTCATCCCCAGGATAATACACTATGACCACGTAGGATTTATACTAGGAATACAGGGCTGGTTCAATATTAGGAAAGCTATCAGCATAATCAATTATATTAATAATCAAACTAACAAAAATCACATGAATATTTCAATAGATGCAGAAAAAGCTTTTGATAAAATCCAACACCCATTCCTATTAAAAATACTAGAGAGTATAAGAATAAATGGGCTTTTCCTTAAAATGATTAGTAGTATCTACGTAAAACCATAAGCAAGCATCTTATGTAATGGAGACAAACTAGAACCATTCCCAATAAGATCAGGAGTGAAACAAGGCTGCCCACTGTCACCATTACTATTTAATATTGTATTAGAAATGTTAGTTTTCGCAGTAAGAGAAGAAAAAAAGATTAAAGGAATTAGAGTAGGTAATGAGGAAACCAAATTATCACTCTTTGCAGATGACATGATGGTATACTTAGAGAACCCTAGAGACTCAACTAAAAAACTACTAGAAACAATTCACAATTTTAGCAAAGTTGCAGGATTCAAAATTAATCCACATAAATCATCAGCATTTTTATATATTACCAACAAAATTCAGCAGCAAGAGAAACAAAAAGAAATTCCATTCAAAATAACTTCAATAGTATAAAATATTTGGGAATCTATATGCCAAGGAAAAGTCAGGAATTATACAAACTAACCTACAATACACTTTCCATACAAATAAAGTTAGATCTAATCAGTTGGAAAAATATCAAGTGCTCATGGCTGAGCAAATATAATAAAAATGACAGTACTACCCAAACTAATTTACTTATTTAGTGCCAAACCAATCAAACTCCCAAGAAATTATTTTACAGATCTAGAAAAAAAATAGTAGCAAAGTTTATTTGGTAGAACAAAAGGTCAAGAATCTCAAAGGAATTAATGGGGAAAAGTCTGATGGGGGCGACCTTGCTGTGCCAGATCTAACATTATATTATAAAGCAGTGGTCATCAAACTTATTTGGTACTGGTTAAGAAATAGAGCAGTTGATCAGTGGCATAGGATTGGAACACAGGACAAACCGTGCAATAACTATAACGGTTTAGTGTTTGATAAGCCCAAAGACCTCAGCTTTTGGGAAAAGCGCTCACTATTCCATGAAAATTGCTGGGAAAATTGGAAACTAGTATGGAAGAAATTAGGCTCAACTACACATTTACCACATACCAAGATAAGATCTAAATGGGTTCATGATCTGAATATAGCGATATTATAAGTAAATTTATGGAACATAGGATAGTTTGCCTCTCAGACCTATGAAGAAGGAAGGGATTTGTGTCCAAAGAAGAATTCGAACTCTTAATTGAACATCAGATAGATAATTTTGATTATATTAACTTAAAAATTTTTGTACAAACAAAATTAAAGTAAACAAGATTAGGAGGGAAGCAATAAATTGGAAATCATCTTTGCATTTAAGGGTTCTGATAAAGGCTTCATTTCTAAAATATATAAAGAATTCTCTCATATTTATCAGAATTCAACACTCCAATCCATAATTGGTCAAATGATATGAACAGACAATTTTCAGATGATGAAAACTAATTTTAGTCATATAAAAAGGTGCTCCAAATCACTATTGATCAGAGACATTCAAATTAAGACAAGGTCAAGAATCTCAAGGGAATTAATGGGGAAAAGCCTGATGAGGGCGAACTTGCTGTACCGGATCTAAAACTATATTATAAAGCAGCGGTCATCACATTTGGTACTGGCTGAGAAATAGAGCAGTCGATCAGTGGCATAGGATAGGATATCAGGACAATCTAGGTAATAACGTTAGCAATTTAGTGTTTGATAAACCCAAAGACCCCAGCTTATGGGATAAGTACTCACTATTCTGCAAAAACTGCTGGGAAAATTGGAAACTAGTGTGGAAGAAATTAGGGTTTGACCCATAGCTAACACCACATACCAAGATAAAATCTAAATGGATTCATGATCTAGATATAAAGAGTGATATTGTAAGCAAATTAGGGGAATGTAGTATAGTTTACCTCTCAGACCTGTGGAGATGGAATAAATTTATGTCCAAAGAAGATCTGGAACTCCTAATTGAACACCAGATAGATAATTTTGATTACATTAATTTTAAAAGTTTCTGTACAAATAAAACTAATGCAGACAAGATTAGGAGGGAAGAATCAAATTGGGAAATCATCTTTGCATTTAATGGTTCTGATAAAGGCCTCATTTCTAAAATATATAGAGAATTGTCTCATATATATAAGAATTCAAGCCACTCTTCAAAAGATAAGTGGTCAAGGGATATGAACAGACAATTTTCAGATGATGAAATTAAAACCATCTCTAGTCATATGAAAAGTTGCTCCAAATCACTATTGATCAGAGAAATGCAAATTAAGACAACTCTGAGGTACCACTATCCACCTGTCAGATTGGCTAAAATGACAGGAAAAGAAAACAATGAATGTTGGAGGGGATGTGGGAAAACTGGGACACTGATATATTGTTGTTGGAACTGTGAACGGATCCAACCATTCTGGAGAGAATTTGGAGCTATGCTCAAAAAGTTATCAAACTGTGCATACCCTTTGACCCAGCAGTGTTTCTACTGGGCCTATATCCCAAAGAGATCTTAGAGGAGGGAAAGGGACCCACATGTGCAAGAATGTTTGTGGCAGCCCTTTTTGTAGTGGCTAGAAACTGGAAACTGAATGAATGCCCATAAATTGGAGAAAGGCTGAATAAATTATGGTATATGAATATTATGGAATATTATTGTTCTGTAAGAAATGGCCAGCAGAACGATTTCAGAGAAGCCTAGAGAGACTTGTATGAACTGATGCTGAGTGAAACGAGCAGAACCAGGAGATCATTATACACAGCAACAACAAATGATGAAATTCACCTGTATCATTAAATGTTCATCTCCTTTCCTGAAGGATAATGCTCAACTAGCTGGATAGTTGATTCTTAGCTTGAATCAAAGCTCCTTTTCCTTTCATAATATCATATTCCAGACCATTCTTTCCTTTCTGGTGGAAGTTGGTAGGTCCTGGGTTATCCTGATTGTGGCCCTCAGTATTAAAATTGTTTCTTTCTGGCTGCTTACAATATTTTTTCCTTGATCTGATAATTCTGAAATTTAACTATTATATTCCCTGGAATTTTCATTTTGTGGTCTCTTTCAGGAAGTGACTGGTGAATCCTTTCAATGGCTATTTTATCTTCTGATTCCAAAACTTCAGAGCAGTTTTCCTTGATGATTTCCTGAAAGATAATGTCTAGGCTCTTTTTTTTTTTCATCATGGTTTTCAGAAAGTCCAATAATCCTTAGATTGTCTCTCCTAGATCTATTTTTCAGGTCACTTGATTTTTTCCAATGAAGTATTTTACATTTTCTTCTATTTTTTGTTTTTCTTGACTTATTCTTGATATCTCATTGAGTCATTTATTTCCATTTCTTCAGTTCTAATTTTCACTGTATTGTGTTCTTCAATTGCCTTTTGTAGTTGTTTTTGTATTTGGCCAACTGAATTTTGGATTGAGTTATTTTGTTCAAATGATTTTCCCCATTTCACAAATTCTGTTTTTCAGGGTATTGTTTTCTTTTTCCATTTCACAAATTCTGTTTTTCAAGTGGTTGTTTTCTTTTTCCATTTTGTCAGATCTATTTTGTAAGGGGTTATATGCTTTTTTCCATTTTACTCAATCTATTTTGTAAGAAGTTTTCTTCAGATAATTTCTGTGTTTCCTTTTCTAAACACTCTTGCAAAGTTTTCATTTCCTAACCCCATTTTTTTTATCTCTCTTTAAAGATCATGCTCATTAAAAAAAAAATTGACATCTGCTTTTAGAGCAACGGGGAGATTGCCCAAGCTTCTTCTACAGGTGACAGTGTGACAATGGCTGTTCTGGGTCAATACTAACTAATTTCTCATGCTGGATGGGAATGGCCAGACCCTGTGAAATTCTGATGTTTAGGGGTTCACTATTTGTCTGTTGTATTTATATTAGATTTGTGTATGTGTCTTAGTCTGTTCTTCTACTGGCTTGCAATGAGGATATAGATTCCTCCTGGTAGACTTTCTGGCAAGCACCACAGCACCCTGGGACTATGTGATGCATGCACTGGGCACCTGTGCTTGGCCTACCTGCTCTCAGCCTGCCTGAACTTGGCTCTCCTCCCTCTGAGCCCAAGTGAAACAGACATTTTTTGAAAATCTTTATCGTATGCTGGAAATTTGTTAAACTCCCAATATTCACGGGTTCTGTCACTTCAAAACCAGTTCAGAGGCTGCATTTGCTGTTAGTTTGAAGGACAGGGGGAGAGCTCAGAAACAAGAATGTTTCCTCTCCACCACTTTGGCTTCACCTCTTTCTTTTCTTTTCTTTTGATATTTCCTTTTGTTTTATTTTTATGGTTGATCTCTGCTCCTGAGGCAAAAAGTGTTATTTATCAAGCTTCCTGTGCAGCTCTGAGCCTTGGCTTTGAGCACAAGGGCCTCTTGTGTTTTCAGAGGTTAGCTTTGCTTGCTCTTTTCAGAAAACAGCCTGGTTTCCCAGAGTTTGTCTTCTGAGCTGGGATTGAAGGCTGACCCACTGATCTGCTCCTCTATTAAGCAAGTACTGAGGGTCTTAGTTGCTGATTTGCTATGATTGAAGATCCTCTCACCAGCTTTCCCAGAATCTATCTGAGCTGAGTTGAACATCCTTTTCATCCCAATGAGATTGACCTGTCTTGAAGTTTTTTCAGTCTATCTTGAACTGGAAAGTGGTTTCATTCCCTAAGACTCTGTTCAAAGATTTGGTTACATGTGATTTTTCAGAAACTTAGTTTCATGTGATTTTTAAGGAAAATTGAGAGATTTCCAGCAGCTTCCTGAATTTACTCTACTATTTTGACTCTACCCCTCAAAATCCCCCTAACTCTTTTAAGATCTTTTTTGAGTTCTTCTAAGACAGTCTTAGGAGATGGAAACCAACTCATATCATCCTTTGAGTGTTCATCTGGAGACATTTTGCCTTCAGTGTCTTCGGGGATTGAGGTCTGATGTTATCAATATTCAGAGCTCTTTTTGCTTTTTTGCTCATTTTTAAAACTTGATGTATGCTCTTAGGGCAAGGGGGACATTGTTGCAAGCTTTCTCTATGGGCTACAGCAGCTTTACACTGCCCTTGACTTGGTGCTGCCAGATTCTGTCTTCTCCTGGGTGGGTGTGAACAAGTCCTGAATTATTCTGGGTTTCAGGGACTCACTATTTATTTCCTTTCTGTAATTACATTGGAAGCCTCACAGTTAGTATGTTGATCCACTGGCTTCTGAATCAGGATTGAGTAACCAGTGCTACTGTATTTTGACTAAGAGTATCCTGGGAGATTCCTCTTGTGTAGAGAGGCCACTCCAATATGGGTCCCTGCACTGTGCCTGCACTGGGTCGCCTACCCTTGTGCTACATTAATACAGATTTTTACTGAGGTTCTTCCAAAATATCTTCTGCTGGAAACTTGTTGCACTCCAAATATTTATGTGTTCTGTCACTCCAAAACTGGTTCAGAGGGGTGATCTTGTCTGGATGTGAGGGAAACCAGCAAGAGCTCAGACAAAAGGCCTGTCTACTTTATAGCATCTTACTCCAGTCCCCCTCCCCATGTTAACTATCAATATTGAAATGTCCTTTTAGTATAAAGCAACAGATATATACACTGCATTATTTTGGCAAGAATTTAATTTTCAATGTTTGAATTCATAATTATTAATTATTTGGCCAATATATATTTTATTACTCTATCTTTAACTGTAGAATTAGATTTGTCTCAAAAAAGAGATATTGGTAGCAGTAAATTTTTCACCTTGAAAAGGAAACAAGCCAAAACTAAAATGGAGGGAGCATTGGCTCACAATTTTTTGTTTACAGATGACTGTATACTCAATGCAATGCAGCCTTTGAGGATGTGATGTAACAAAGAATAGATCAATTCTTTGCTGCTTGGATAATTTTGGCCTAATAATTAATACCAAGAAAACACAGGCACTCCATCAAGCAGCGCCATATCATTCATATGTAAAACTATCAGTTACAGCAAATGGTGAAGTTTTAAATATTGTGGATAAGTTCACCTACCTTGGCTGTATACTTTCCAGGGAAGTCTATATTGATAATGATACTGATACATGCCAAAGTTATCTCAGTGTTTGAGAGGCTCTGAAGGAAAGTTTGAGAGAGAAGGTTTGATTAACAAACTGAAGGTCTATAAGATGATTGTTGTATCCATATAAAACCTGGACAGTATACAATCACCATGCCAGGAAACTGAATTGCTTCCATTTGAATTGTCTTTAAAAAATTCTATAGATTACCTGGCAGGATAAAATACCAGACACTGGAGTCCTTTCTCAAAGTAAACTGCCAATCACCTCTACTACAGAGAGTACAATTCCATTGGACTGGCCAGATTGTTCAAATACCAAATGTACACTTGCAAAATAATTATTTTATGTACAAATCACAAAAGGCAAGCATTCAAGGTGTTCATTAAAAGCAATACAAGGAAACTCTCAAGGTCTTTCTTAAGAACTTCAGAACTGATTGCATGCCATGGGAAAGACTGGCAAGTCCTTATCAGAGAAGGTCCTGTGTTCTATGAGCACAGCAGATTTGTGGTAGCTCAGAAGAAATTTGAGATGCATGAAGTTAGAGAAGCCACCCCAAATATTCAGAGATACTATTTGTGTCTGACTTGTGGCAAAACATTACAAGTTCATATTGATGTGATCAGCCACAATTGAACACTTTGTAGCTTGATTCTCACATACTGAGGTCATTTTGGTCCTCTTTGAGAATGAACAATAACCAATCAACCAACACTGCCTAGAACACAATAAGTGCTCTCTCTATCCACTTTGGGATATTTCAAAGATACAGGTAAATTCCAAATTCCTTTGAGCCCCTGGTCAAGTTACAGAAAAAAAATAACTTTGAGCTAACCTCAGATAACTGTTCCAGTTTGATCTCCTCTGACCAAGATGGGAAGCAATTCTTCTAGATAGTTATCCATTCTTATAACTACATATTTTAAATGCTAACAGAAATTTTAGTTGAATATCATGAATAAAATGCTAGGAGAGATGAGTCTTGTACAATTAGGACTTTGTTTAGAATAGAAACACCTAGGGAGGATGTTAGATGTTATTCTCTTATTTCTCTCTTTTTTAATTACAAATGACCTACATGAATGGTATAACTGCTATAGTCTTGGGTTTCACTACTAATGGGAAAATGGAATTATGGAGTCAGTAGAAAGTTAACAAACATTATATATTTCTATGTGTCAGGCACTATACCAAATGCCATAGACACAAAGAAAAGCAAAATATCCCTTGATCTCATGGACCTTATGAAATTGGTTTGTGTGTGCATGAAAAGGAGTTTGCCTTGTCAATAAAAAAATTTAACTCTTCAGGTAAGACAGAGATGAAAAAACAAAACAGGAAATGACATCTGAGTGGTTTATAAGAAAATAGAGAGAAGAGGAAGCTCTTGAGGAATGGTCTCAATTTTTTCAGCCAGGTAAATAGAAAGATTCTTAGCTAAGATGGATATAGCAAGAAGGAATCATATTTGATGAATTATGAAAGATTTTTTTAAAAAAAAACTTCTATGATAAGAGGGATAGTGAATTCATTGGTAAAGTATAAAAGAAAAAACTTGGTTCAGTGATAGTTCAAATATGACTTAAATGTAAAGGGGATTCATCTGAAATATTTTATATATTTTTTCATGTTTTATTCAGCAGTTTGTCAATAGAAGTAAAGCTAATGAGTGGATGATAGGAGGATACCAAGACTAAGGCTTAGTAGAGCAGAATAGGCAATAGGATAAAGGGGCAAGTGAACCAACCATAGATGGTAGACTTGAGGTAAACTGTTTCTGGGGGAGATAATATAGCCTGTACAGTAATGATAATCTAGGAAATAAATATTCCTTCACCTCTGCCTCATATGTCTAATTAGTAGCCAAAACTTGTTTCTATATTCACAATCTCTTGCTTCCAACCCCTTCTCTGCACTTAAATATATTCTACTTTATTTCAGATCCTTTTTATCTTTCTCTTAAATTATCCCAACCTATTCTTTCCTATTTGGTCTATCTGCCTCATCTTTCCTAAATCCAGAAAATCCTATAAACTATTTCCAGTGTTTGCTTTAGATTCAATATGATCAATGAGTCTCCTATCTATCAAACTCCAGTGACTTTATGTTTGTTCTAGGGAAAAAATATATATTCTTATGTTCACCTTTTAAAATTCTATCTAACCTGGCTCAAAGATATTTTAAGACTCATTAGACATTGTAATTGATCCTAGACTTAAATTCAATCAACATGAACTTCTCTCTGCTCCTCAAATTTTACCCACTTTCTCCCATTCCCATGCTTTTATATTTCCTAAAAGAACCAATAGATAAAAAAAACAAAACATGAAAAATATATAATAGTGTGTCCATATTTATGGGGCAAGTTCTTAGAGTATTCAAGAAGGGATGGGATCAAGAGCACAAACAAAGAATTTGGTTTAAAAAGAGAAAGGAACATATGTTCCTGAAAGATAGTAAGAAAAAAAAAGAATGAAATTATTTTTTAAAAAATAAATTATGTTTCATTTTAGGGGTTTTTTATTAACATTATTTCTTTCTTTTAAAAAAACATCCCAAATGAAAATCATTATTTTAAAAAATCAAATTGATCAAAATATCAAAGACTGTAAATATATAAAATTAACAACACATAAAATTCCACATTTACAAAGATGTGAAGTGGAGGTGTCTTCTCAAATTTGTTCTTTGGAATGATTCTCATTTCTATTTAGTAATATTCATTTTGTTTCACATTTTGTTTTAGTTGTTGTGGATTTTATTTTTAGCTCTCCTTAACTCTTCATCACATCACATTTTTCAATGTATCCATGCATTTCTCACATTCATAATTTATTCATATAGTACTTTCATGTGTTGCCATCATCTAATGAATAGCTATCCATTCTTTGATCTTATAAAAAGTGCTCCTATAAACATTTTCATATAACTATAAGCTTTCTTCTTATTATTTCTCTATTTCTACCCACTAAGATTCCATCTAATTCTTGATCCTGAGAATTGTTTGGTTCACTGATGCAATTGGTGACTACTTAATGACTATCAGTGGTCTTTCAGAGTTTCTGTGGCCAAAATCTCATCATCTTTCTTCAGTTTGGTAATGAACCACTCTGAATTTAGTTAATTAGGAATTTGTTGTCCTTATATGCAGGCATATACTTTTTTGGTGAATCCATGAAAAAAGTCCCTTTTATTATATTGGAGGTCTGTTTTGTCTTTTTATATATACCAAAAATAACCCTTCAATAATGTGAATGTTTCAAATAGAAAACATTTTGAAATAAATAGTGATATTTTTCAATTTTCATATTCAGGAAATTCAACAAGCCTTTTAAAAATATTACTATTCATATTGGCATATTGGAGAGATATCTTTCTATAAAGTGGCATTGAAAAAAGTCATGCTACACTGAGCCAAACTGGGAGAATAAGGGATACTCTTTATTCTCTTGACATCATGAGTATGCCAAGAATGTAATGGCAATGCCTATCTTTTTGAAGCTATCTTCAAATGAAAAGGCCAAAGAGAAATGAATGTTGGCAGCATAATGCTTAAGGTTCTTCATATTGTCTTATCTCATTTGTAGATAATTACATTTAGTTTAAAATGATTTGGGGGCAATTTTAATGTTATTTTTTAAGCTATTTTTTCAAAAGATGATTCTGCTATTTGTACCAGGTATAAAATATCTTTGCATATGATTTATTTTACTAGATTGCTTGTGGTATGGTCATTCTGTCCATTTAATGTACTTTTTCCCCATCATGTCATGACAATTACTTAAGGTAGTGAATATAAAATATGTATACGTATGTACATACATATAACATATCTAATATATTATTCATATATACTTATACTCTTACAATATAAAAAGATTACTTTGTAGTGCAAAAAAGAGGCATCAAGTTGAAATCCACTGCATCATTTTGGGCGGGGAAAAGAGTGATGTCAATAAGCCTATGAAAAATTAAATCTAACTGTAGATATGTACTCCTTAAATACCCTCCATGGTGCAATGAGAAACATTAAAATATAGCAAAATATACAGAATATCTATTTACTTATGGAAATAGTTCTTATGAAATGCCAGCTGGGTGACTTTCAGTAATATAAAACTTCATAGTGGTTGGAGATTAAGTACTTGCTTATTCAGATAGAAACTCTATATAGCAAACACATAGAAGAGGTACTGTTGTTTCCAAAAGCTTTATACAAGAAGAAATTTACAAAACAACTAGATCCCAAAGTGTATTTTCCAAATCCTGCATTCTACAATATCTTTCATCTGAACTTTCAATTAATTTGTCCATATGAGGAACTTTGAAAATATTGGCTAAAATAATTTTAGCCAAGCCATCTCCTGATCAAAATGAAGTTGATTGGTAAGCAAATATAATTGATTTTTTTTCAAAATAGACAGGTAATATTGATAATTTCAAGTTCTCCATAACTTTTTTTTCCTTTTGAGAACATTCCTGTAGTTGCCCCAATATTAGTTTGCATGATGTCTATTATGAATGTTGAAGAAATTAAAAGGGTTTATTATAAAGGTCACTGAGGGGACTTAGGAAATGTATATGGATTGAGACCAGGTGGTAAAGTTCAGAGATATAGCAAAGTTTGCATATCTAGGATACTAATAAATGAGAATAAAAAACTCATACAACCTGAAAAATTCTACTTGTTGATATCAATTCCTCAGAACTTCTGTCACATACTGAAACAAATATGTGAGCCTTTAATTAATAGATAATGAGTATTATGATTTTAAAATACTTTGCCTTTTTTCAACTAGTCAGACTATGACTTAGATTTTACTCTCTTAAATAAATGAGATGTATGTAATATAACCTTTTCTTCAAGATAAAATAAATATACAGATAGAGAGATAATTACAATGTGTGTGTGCATAAAGGGTTGAAGTCTATTCACAAATAACTATAATATTTTCCATGGTGTGGGCAGTTTCATTGTTGTGCATGTGGTTTACACAGACGTAGATTGTAACACACCTTTGTCTTAGTAGAAGTTCTTTGGGAACTCTTATAAAAATTCACCACAGAACTGAAGAAGGAAGCTCAGAGACCATCAGAGACCAATGCTTCATGTAGAAATCTTCACCATAACATATCCAACAAGTGATTACCCAGCCTCTCATTGAACACCTACAAGAAAGGGAACTCACCATCTTTTAAATTAAGCCACTCTAATTGTGGACAAGTTATTAAAATCACCTTGTAAAAAATCTGGTATTGAGTTGAAATTAGGCTGTGACATTGCACACAAAAGGCATATTTCAAGAGCCATATCTGAAACATTTTCAGCTTGAGAGGTGCAAAAACTTAGGTTTGTTGGCATTACATGTGAGAAATGTACACTACTTTCAGGTCACAATTAGGCATCACCATAATACTTTTAAAAAGGAATATTAACAACATAAATGAAAATCATAAATTATTGATTAAGGAAATAATTTTATTTGCTTAAAACAAGAATAGATACCTTCATTAGAACCCTGAACACCTACAAGTGTTAAATTTGACTCTTTAGCATAAGGTGTAATGCAAACATATTTGTGAATTATAAATTCAATTTTTAAGGTAGATGTATGCATTTCAACAATTAAAATTTGGAATGGGTATTTAAATAGTGGCACAATGTTTGATTCTCCCCATTGTTCTTCTATTCTGTGAATAATTATCTGGGACATAATCAAGAATCAGCTGTGTCAAATTTCCACCATTATTACTCACTAGAATCCACAACCAGAGAATAAGCACCTGAGAACAAGACTAAAGGACTGATTATCATAACATTATCTTAAAAACAACAATAACAATAACTACCACCCACCTATTTCTGAACTTCCCAATTCCATTTGGAGATTTTTACCATTCTTCCTAGTTTTTGTTTCTTAGTTTTCCCCTTTGACTCCACATGCAATTGAAATTGTTCTTTTAAAATGAAAAAAGTCTTTCTAATTGTAAACTATGCTATTTACTTAGTCTTCATCTTTTATTTACATTTTTGCAACATTTAATATTTGAAAATCATATGTGTAGTAATACACTATAGAGACAGTTAAGTGGCACAATTGAGAGAGCATTCAATGTAGAGTTGCAAAAATCCTAATTTTAGACCTATTTGTTTATATTTATGCTTTTATTTTTACATTATGTATTTTTATATCTACTGTTATTTCTATATATTTTACCAATGAACAGTATTTTTAAAACCTTTTAATTTAGTGTGTGATTTAAAAGTAATAGTCATGAATTCTAATTCAAATTTGGGTTCAGTCACTTATTTAGTCTATATTCCTGACCAAAACTTTACCTCTGGTTGCCTAAGTTTCCTCATATGTAAATATATATAAATATATATATATATGTATATATATATACATATATATATATATTAAAGATGATAACTACACCTGGTTCACAAGGTTGTTAATAGTATACAATTATATTACATTTCTGCTACACACATGCTAGCTCTTATTTTTCTAGTGATCAATGCTTAGAATTTGCAAATATATAAATATACATATATTGAGAGTTAGGTGAAATTGTTTTATGATAGGAGTGCTTGATCAGAAAAGTGTGGTATCATCTGCAAGGTGTTTCTTTTATGGAATGAACAAGATGATCTTCAATTTACCATCCAACTCAAAAATCTGATTTGTTCCTGGTCTTTAGTTTTTTTTTTTTCTTCTATTCACTGGAATTTCAATCCCACACCAACTGCCTGTCATATATTCCTCTTGAATTTGGTAGTACAACTTCTTTCCCTATTTTTTCAAATAGTTTATATAGTATTGGAATTAATTGTTCTTTGAATGTTTGGTAGAATTCACATGTAAATCCATCTGGCCTTGGAGATTTTTTCTTAGGGAGTTGATTAATAGCTTGTTCTATTTCTTTTTTCTAAAATGGGGCTCTTTAAATAATTTATTTCCTGTTCTGTTAACTTGGGCAATCTATGTTTTGGTAGATATTCCTTCATTTCATTTAGATTATCAAATTCATTGGCAAAAAGCTGGGCAAAGTAATTCCTAATTATTACTCTAATTTCCTCTTCATTGGAGGAAAGTTCTCCCTTATCATTCTTGAAACTAACAATTTGATTTTCCTCTTTCCTTTTTCTTATCAAATTTACTAAAGGCTTATCTATTTTGTTGGTTTTTTCATAGAACCAACTCTTAGTTTTATTTATTAATTCAATAGTTTTCTTGTTTTCAATTTTATTAATTTCTCCTTTTATTTTTAGAATTTCCAATTTGGTATTTGATTCTTTCATTTCATTTAGATTATTAAATTCATTGGCAAAAAGCTGGGCAAAGTAATTCCTAATTATTACTCTAATTTCCTCTTCATTGGAGGAAAGTTCTCCCTTATCATTCTTGAGACTAACAATTTGATTTTCCTTTTTCCTTTTTCTTATCAAATTAACTAAAGGCTTATCTATTTTGTTGGTTTTTTCATAGAAGCAACTCTTAGTTTTATTTATTAATTCAATAGTTTTCTTGTTTTCAATTTTATTAATTTCTCCTTTTATTTTTAGAATTTCCAATTTGGTATTTAATTGAGGGTTTTTAATTTGTTCTTTTTCTAGTTTTTTTTTAATAGTAAGCCCAATTCGTTGATCTTTTCTTTCTCTATTTTATGCAAGTAAGCATCTAGAGATATAAAATTGCCCCTTATAACTGCTTTGGCCGTATCCCACAAATTTTGGTATGTTGTCTCATTATGGTCATTCTCCTGGATGAAATTATTGATTGTGTCTATGATTTGCTCTTTCACCCATCCATTCTTTAACCTTAGATCATTTAATTTCTAATTAACTTTTGGTCTATTTTCTCCTGGCCTTATTGCATGTGATTTTTATTGCATCATGATCTGAAAAAGATGCATTTACTATGTCTGCCTTTCTGCATTTGATTTTGAGGTTTTTATGCCCTAACATATGGTCAAACTTTATAAATTCCATGAACTGCAGAGAAAAAAGTAAACTCCCTACTGTCTCCATTCAATTTTCTCCAAAGATCAATCATAACTTTTCTAACAATTTGTTTACCTCCCTAATTTCTTTCTTATTCATTTTGTGATGTGATTTATCTAATTCCAAGAGAGCAAGGTTGAGATCCCCCACTCGTATAGTTTTGCTGTCTATTTCTTCTTGCATCTCTCTTAATTTCTCCCCTAGGTATTTGGATGCTATATCACTGCGTGCACATATATTTAGTATTGATATTGCTACATTATCTATGGTAGCACTTGGAAAATATAGTTTCCCTCCTTATTTCTTTTGACTAGATCTATCTTTGCTTTTACTTGATCTAAGATCAGGATTGCTACCCCTGCTTTATTTGTTCACCTGAAGCATAATAGGTTCTACTCCAGCCCTTTACCTTAACCCTGTCTGTGTCTCTATGCTTTAGATTTGTTTTTTGTAAACAACATATTGTTGGATTCTGGTTTTTAATCCAGTCTGCTATCCGCTTCGTGGGAGACTTCATCCTATTCATATTCACAGTTAAAATAACTAATTCTGTATTTCCTGCCATCTTTTTTACCTTTTATGTTTTTCTCTTTCCTTTCCCCTTTCTCCCTTCTCCCTCCCCAATATTTTGCTTTTGATGACCACCTCCCCCAAACAGTCCTCCCCCTTTAGAGACCTTCCCCCTCTTTTACTCCTTTCATCTGATTCTTCTATTTCCCTTCTATTAGTCTATACCTTTCTTTTCCTCCCTTCCCTCCCATTTCCCTATAAGGAAGGACAAATTTCTCTGTGAAACCAAATATGTCTGATATACTCTTTTAGAGCCCAGTCTCATAAGAGTAAGATTTATACAATGCTTATTGGCCTCCCTTCTTTCCCTCAATTATATTAGGTTTTCTTTGCCTCTTCATAAGATTTTAACTTATTTTTACCTCCTTTTTTAACATTATTTTACCACCTTTTCCCTCTTTTTCCCAATATGATAGCCTTTCCACCTCTAGTTTCTTTTTCATATTATCAAAGTAATATCGAATTATATCCCCATTCTTTAAGTATACCCATAGAAGGAATATAGTTCTCAAGAGTTCTTTCCTTTTACCTTTTTATGCTTCTCTTGAGTTCTGTATTTGGAGGTAGAATTCTTTGTTCAGATCTGGTCTTTTCATTAGAAATAGGTGAAATTAACCTATATTATTAAATGCCCATCTTCTTCCCTGGAAGATAATTCTCATTCTAGCTGGACAGGTTATTCTTGGGTGTACTCGAAATTTCTTTGCCTTTTGGAATATCTGGTTCCAGGCCCTTAAGTCCTTCAATGGGGAGGCTGACAGATCTTGTGTGATTCTAATTATAGTTCCTTGGTATTTGAATTGTTTCTTTTTAGCTGCTAGCGAAATCTTTTTCTTGGTGCAATAGTCCTGAAATTTAGCCACGATATTCTTTAGGGATTTGATTTTGGGGTCTCTTTCAGGAGGTGATTGGTGAATTCTTTCAATGCCAATTTTGACTTCTGATTCTAAAACAGGGCAATTTTCTTTCATGATTTGATGTAAGATGGTATTTAGATTATTTTTTTCATCATGGATTTCAGGAAGTCCAATAATCCTTAGATTGTCTCTCCTAGATCTATTTTCCAAGTCAGTTGTTTTTCCTAGGAGATATTTCATACTTTCTTCATTTTTTTTCCTTTTTTTTTTGTTTTGGTTTGACTGATTCTTGACGTCTTATTGAGTCATTCACTTCAATTTATTCAATTCGAATTTTTAATGTATTATTTTCCTCAGTTACCTTTTTTAGCTCCTTTTGTAACTGGCCAATTTGTTCATTGCATACTTTTTTCCATTTCACCAATTTTGTTTTTCAATGCATTGATGTCTTTTTCCATTTCACTAATTTTGTTTTCCAATGAATTAGTGTCTTTATCATATCTCTTTTGGAGGACATTATATCCTTCTTGCACTGATCTCAATTCATTTCCCCATTTTTAATCTAACTTTCTTTTGAGATTCTTTATGCAGTCTTTCAGGAAAACCTTGTGAAAGGGGGACTAGGCCATGTCTCTATTTGTGGCTTCCTCTGGAGTTGTTTTGCCTGTAGAAACCTCAGTATCTGGAGTCTGCCCTTTTTTCTCTCCATAAAAGCTGTCTTTGGTGAGAGCTCTTTTCTGTTTCTTACTCATTTTTAAAAAGCTTGGAGTGTGTTTAAAGCAGAGAAGGGGTGGCTGTGGTAATTTGCTCTGGAGCAATTCAACTAATTAACCTACAGTGCTGGGCTCTCAGGGCTGGGACTGGTGTTTGAAGTGGGTTACAAACCACTTTTTTACCAAAGGCATATCTGCCAAAGCACCTGTCTGCAATCAGGGCTGAGTGTCTCAAGAGCTTCAGATAGACTCTTCAGGTGTTTAGAATCTGCCATGTTGAGTCCTGCCCTGTTTCCTGCCCTGTTTCTTGGAGCTGCAACCAGCAAACTGCCTAATCCCCCAGCTAGACTGAAACAGACCTACTATGGAGATCTTCCAAGGTACCTTCTGCAAGAAATATTTTGTAGTCCAAATATTTGTGCATTTTTTGACTTAAAAATCAGTTCAGAGGCTTAATGTGCTGTTTCCTTGAGAGAAGATCAGAGGATGACACAGAGAGTCATGTCTTCACTCCACCATTTTGGCTCTGCCCCAAGCTTTCTTAAAATGGAATTTTACTGCTCTATATTTTGATCCTCTCTTTTGTGCTGTGGACAGGCAAAGTTTTGTTTTTCTTTCCTATTTTGTATTCAAGTTTAAAATAAATAAATAAATAAAAGTTTTAAAAATAGACCCCCCCCAAAAAAAAAGTAAGAAAAAAGTCACTGCTTCCTTTTAATATGCTTCATCTTTTAAAATCCACTGTGGTGACACTCTAACCTATCAATTACTATCAATATAAGAATTAACATGTCATAGGACTAGATAGTAGGTTGTATTTAGACAAAGAATTTTTTTCAACTATAAATTAATATTGTGATATTGATCCCTTACTACCCACTTCCAAATCCCTCAAAATGTTTGTGTAATTAACAGTATCATAAGATCATAGGGATTAGCCTGGAAGAGATTTGAATGATCATCTAATCTAATCTCTTCATTTTACTACTGAAAAAACTTAGACTTAAAGTGGTTGTATAATTTGGCTATCATTATCCAGGTAATAAGTCACTGAACTAAGATAAGAATTTAGGTTCTGTTTCTTCAAATTCCACTCATTATAGCATATTGCTTCCCCATTTATATTTTAAACTATTTATTATTTTAATGATATGTATAATACCCCCAAAATCACAAATCCAATTTACACATGCCTAGAGCAGACTCCCCAATCAACCACATTGTTTGATACTAAGAAAACCATATTGTAATTTGGACTAAAACTTTATTGGGTAGTACTTTTTTCCCCTTACAGAATAAAACTATCAAATGGATGGAAGGAGGAGGGAAGAAGAAAAAAATTTCTTATTTCAAATTTTGTCTATGCAATTTAGCAACATGTGAAGAAAGAAAAACAAAAAAGAAAATAGTAGAAATTGCAATACATAAATCAAGTAGATGAAATTATGATGGATTGCATCCTGAAACTGATGAAATTATGATATTTATTGTATCTTTGACAATTTAAGATCCACCAAGTGTCCTATATCATAATTCCCTTATAGTCATAATTCCATTCTCATATAAACTCAATGAAGCAGGTAAATAAGTACTGCTTTCCCTATGCCCTTGCCAGTATCAGAAACAAGGTCATTAAAGAAGTATAATTAATGTCTATGTGATACATTTAACTTGACAAAAAGCTTCATAGACATTATTTCATTTGAAGCCAGATATTCAAGTCCACTATTTTTACTGCTTCCTGACACTGTTCTCCACCAAGAAGGCAGGGTCTAAGACCAGGACAAACAAAACAATGCAATTTATAAAGGAAAGAAACAGTAGCTTAGATTTTTCAATGAAAAATGTTTTTAAATAGCTTTATTGTTTTCAGAATGGTTAAAACCAGCTCTCTAATTTCAGAGCAACCTATGATTATCTTTGTCTAATTATTCTCATGACACTTTAAATAAATCTCTTAAAATGTTTTCTGAAATTATTCATTTTAGTGTAACTGATATTCCTTCCACAGTGCCAAATGTTTCTTTGTTTATAAAGCCCTATTGATTTCAAAGGTCATTATGCATAGAAGAAAGATATATATCTATAGAAGATGTGGAATTAAGCTCCTCACTATTATTTTTTTTTTATATTTAAGCTGTGTTTACACAATGCCAAAACAATTGGTTGAAAAAGTGAAACATTTGAGCAATGAACCAGATTTAGCATTCATAAATAGTTTAGTGGATTTTCCCCCTCTTTTTCAGTAGGCTTATTGTTTTACTGGACAAAATATTTCAAAGATTTATTTTCAATATTGTATATATCTAGTCTGGTTTGACTGATTAGGAACTGGTGTCAAAAGAATGAGGAAAAATATTGTAATCATTCAAAAAAACCCTGTTGTCATTTTTTAAGAATGATGAACAAATAAATAGTTTGGTTTCATTTTTTCACTTTTGAAACCCTTTTTTTAAACTAGCACCTAAATACCCTCTATTTATATATGAATTATAAACTATTTAATATAATTTCATGATTATTTCAAGAGTAGTAGCATTTCATTATGGTAGAATATAAGTAACTTCAATGACTCTTCAATATTCATTGTATTGTAGGTTCAAAAATTAGAGTAATTTCTGCCTCCTTCATTTCCATTTTTCTCTCCACCAGTACATATTTGTTTTATTCTTATTAATTTGAGACCCAGAATATTTCCCAGTTGACTTTCCCTCCTCATTGTCATTGAATTAAAGAATTATGGCATCTCATATTTTGAAGTAATCTTACAGTTTCTTTAGGTCAGTTAATATCTATTCTATATCATATAAAAAAATTCAAAAATAGTCATTCAGATTCCATTAACAAGAAGGAAACATCAGTCTTTGAAGGCATTTCATTCTCTATGTGCATGGTTCTAATAATTGCTATTTTTTTTACCTTGAGCCAAAATCTACCTTTCTACATGTTTTATCTATTATTAAACATTCCCTCTGGACTCCAGCAGGATAATTTTTTTTCTTTCCTTTTCTTAAAAGTCATCAAAGATTTAATGATGATTATCATATCCCCCCCCCCAATGTCCTGACTAAAACTCTCCAGGCATTTCAACTAATGCTGGGATAACATAAACTCAAGGTCCTTCACCATTTTGGCTGTCATGTGGATGATCTTGGATTAGTAGTATCTTTCCTAATACTCAGTACCCTCAATGAAAAAATAAACCTGACTTGTACTAACCAAAGCAAAATACAGTGGTATCATTGAGTCATTATTTCTTTCCTTTATAGAACTGATTTATTTTTTAATGCAAGGGATGGTTTCACTTTAAACAAGTCACAGATGATATTGAGTTTATTATCAGCTGAGGTCCCAGTACCTTTTGGAGATAAATAAATGTTCATCTATTCTCCTAACTTGTGAAGATTTTGTTATTGTTGTTGATGTTTTAACATGTGTAGGATTTTTGTGGCTGTTCAGTCATTTAATTCATGTTCAATTCTTCATGATGCCACCATTTGGAGTTTTCTCAGTAAAGATTCTGGAGTAATTTGTCATTTCCTTCTCCCGTGTATTTTACAGGTAAATAAACTGAAGCCTGTGTCTGAAGCTAGATTGGAACTGAGGTCTGCTTCATGACTCCAGACCTAGGGCTCTCACTATTCATATTTATCTGTCCTTTGTAAGACTTATTCTTATTCAATTTGTCACGAGAATCAGGTAAACTTTTATTTTGCTATCTAGTTATAGCCAGATCTTTCTTTTAACATCCAATATGTTAACTATGCTTCTTAGCTTTGGGTCATCTGAGAATTTGATGAAGAGGCAATGTATATTTTTATCCACATCATTGAAGATGTTGAAAAACACAGCATCAGTGACAGTTCCCTGGTGCCCTCCTGGGAATACCTTCTAGAGATCTCACTGAGAATTTATATCAATGCATTAATGATTATTCTTTGTATCTTATCATTCCCAAATCCTCCTAACTTGATTCTTGAGTAGCCTCCCATCTATACAACTTTTCTTTAAGAATTTTTTGGCAAATATGTCAAATGTTTTCATGAAATTAAAATAAATAAATTCTACAGAATTATTCTATTTTATCTAGTCTAATCTATTAAGCCTAACTATCTTCCTGAAGGTAGGTACTCCTTTCAGTGATGCAGATTCCAATACTTCATTATTTTCTCACAGAATCTTACAGTTCAGAGTTGAATATAATCTCAGAAGAAATATAATTGAACTGAGAAAGAGTTATTTCTTAATAATCTTCAAAAATATTCTCTTCATTTTTTTCAGGAAGTTTTGTTAATGTCTTTCCTTAAATTTTTCTTTGTGGTATTTAAATCAAGGTACAATGAAAAATTATTAGACTTAAAGTCATATAAACTGGGATCAAATCATAGGTGTGCTGAATTCATCTTTTAACATCTCAAGAAAATTGTTAATTTCAGGGTATGAGCATTTAAATTTCAGAAATGAGGAAGAGTTGCAGATCATGGCTTGATTTATTGTATTTTTCATTGTGTAGACTAAAAGAGTAATGATGAAAATGTGAACAACTTATCTTAATTTTTTTAAAAAATATGCTGTGCTTGCATTTTTAAAAGTTATTAAACATTTACCAGCATACCACACCTTAGTATAATTTCAGTTACCAAGTTCTGTCAATTCTAGTATCTCTTGAATTCATTCCCCTTTCTCCACTTTCACAACCTCCTTTCTCCTTCAAATATACATTGTCTTTCTCCAGGCCTATTGCAATAATTTATTTATCTTTCTGCTTCAAATATATTTTCCAATCCATCCTCCACAGAGCTGTCCAATCAATATTCCTTAAATGTAGAGTTTACTGTATAACTCCCCTACTCAATACAATCAAGTGGCATGCTATCGACTCTGTTAAAATATTATTTCACCAGTGTATCTTTTTTTAAATTTATGTTTAAACTTTAGCATACATATATGTGTGTATATATAGAATTATCAATATAGTACTACATTATAACATGTATTAATAAAATTATATAGTACAGTACTACTAGTTTCCAAGCCAATCATGATCACTCCTGCCTCTCCAGGCTTCTCCAATTTCCTCTGAAATGAATATCTACTATTCATATTTCCATGCTTTTTAGCTCCTTTTTAAGTGTTGTGTTTCCAAATAAGAATGTAAGCTATTTTAGAGTAGGGGTTTTCTTTATTTTTGCTTGTGTTTGTTTCCTCAATGTTTGGCATAGTACCTGGAACATAAAAAAGTATTTAATAAAGGTTCTCTCTATCTGTCATATCTCTTTCTAGCTTCAATATATCTAACATCCGCCTGCCTAGCTACTCTTTTATCAACTTATCTTTTGATAATGTATGGTCACCAACTCTCCAATGGGAGATATAAGCACAGAATCTCAGGACTTTGAAAGTTATCTCCATAGCTACATCTGTCCTATGTTTATGTGTATTATCTGTGTAGAACAGGCAGTATTAGACCATAATAGTCCTCACACAAAAGTTTTTAGCAGGTTTCGATGCCACGCTTAAGTTTTTGAAGAAAGCTGATTGCAAGTAAAACAAAACAAAGATTTATTTTGTTTTATTGTTTGGGAGGGTACATGATATCAAAAGTTAATTTGACTATATGTTTATTCATATATAGCTATAGGCATAAATATAAGAATTTCATTTCCCCTCCTCATACTAAGAAGAGAAATCTAACATTTTATGTTAGATAGAGTGAAGAATAGGAAGCAGAATAGCCTGGGTTCAAGTTCCCACTATGTAACTAAGGAAGTTCATGTCCCAGGACACTTAACCTGACTGATAAAAATCATATACTTTTCAACTTATTTTAATTAAGTGAAAATGTAAAAGCAATAATTTTCCAATAAAACATCACTTAGTACTCAGATAGGGCCAATATAATCATGTTTTTGAACAGGAAAATTTCACAGGAAAATGCTTATGATATAACTATCTTCTAAAAAGAAATTATATGTATATATATATAAATGCACATATGCATATATATAAAACATTTAATATTATCTTAGAGGGAAAAATCTTTATTAGATGTTACATATTTATGAACTTGTATGAGCCTACACACAACACACACACACATATGTACATTCATCTAAACATATATTTCTGTATGTTTGTGGGTAACTAGGTGGTATGATAAATAGAGCACTCGCCTTGGAGTCAGGAGGACTTGAGTTCAAATCTGGTTTCAGATATTTACTAGCTATGTGACCCTGAACAACTCACTTAACCATATTGCCTTCAAAAAAAAAAATTTTTTTTGCTTTTTTTTTTTTTTTTGCTGAGGCAATTAAGGTTAAGTGACTTGCCCAGGGTCACACAGCTAGGGAATGTTAAGTGTCTGAGACCAAATTTGAACTCAGGTCCTCCTGACTTCAGGGGTGGTGCTCTATTCACTGCGCCACCTAGCTGCCCCTCAAAAAATTTTTAAAGAATGTTTACAAAAATATTGTTTGATACGTCAAGTAGGAATGAAGGGGAGACACAGAGAGGAAAAGAGAGATACAGAGAAAAAGGGAGAGAGAGAGAGTGATAGAGAGAAAACAGTAACAGAGAGATAAAGAGAAAAAGAGACAGAAAGACAGAGACAGAGAGACAAACAGAAAAAGAGAGAGAGGTTTTACTTCATTGAAATTTCACTTTTTTCTCACTGATAAATGGCTGATTGCATTAAAAATACAAACAATGAAATTTACAAGCCTAAGGTTTATGAAAAAGATAGGATAGTACAGTGTTAAATAAAATATAAGCAGACTAACTTTCATGAAAATTACATGTACAAAACTGGACAAAGTTTCCACAGTAGTACAATTGTTATTTTTTAAAGGGGGCAATATTATAGTGGGAATAGGGTTATTCTAGAAACCAGAACACCTAAATTCTGTTCTTGACTATTCTAAGTTATGCATCCTCTTAATCTTTAGTTGAGCCTCATATTTTCCATCTATAAAATAAACCTAGTATCTCTTCTTCTATGTCTCTCCACAGTTTGCAGTAAAGTTTTTTTTAGGAATCTCCATGACATTCAGCAATTAATTTAACCTCCTTGACAATAAGTTTCTTCATCTATCAAGTGAGTGGATTAGATTGCATAGCTTTTAAAGTCTCTTCCAACCTTAGAGCTATGATCACATGTAATAGAAAGGATTTCCCAAGTAAATAATATGATCCATGAATACTGGCAAAATGATTGCTAGGACATACCTTCAATATATCCCCAAATTTTGTACTCTTCTATGTAATTATTTCATACTTTAATAGATGGTTTAAGAGGATATTTTATCCAATCAGAATAATCACTTGATGACCAACATTCAGGTAATGATTTATATTGAAATATATACATCTGAATATATGTGTGTACCACCAAACATGAAGATTTGGAAAGTATCATCAGTGTCTAATTTGAACATTCCCTTCAGCAATGTAGGTAAACTAGACTGTGACATAGCAAATAACTTCTGCAGATGTTCCAGGAACATAAAAAGTTAAAAAAACTTGACTAAGATTATGTAAATAATAGGTGTCACAACCTAGAATTGAACCCAGCTCCACCTGACTTAGGACCCAGTAATCTAACCATTATATACCATAATATGTCAAAATGTTGTTTAGTATATGCTTACATAACATTTTTGATAATTCTTTGACTTTTCCACCATATTTCAATGATAATGAGTATCTCCCCTTTTCAGCTTTGATTTGTGTGCTGTCTTCCTTCACTACGGTTGCAAGAAGTGTCTTTTGGGGGGCAGCTAGGTGGCACAGTAGATAGAGCACCAGCCCTGAAGGAAGGAGAACCTCAGTTCAATTTTGGCCTCAGACACTTAACACTTCCTAGCTGTGTGACCTTGGGCAAGTCACTTAAAGCCCAATTGCCTTAGGAAAAAAAAATTGTCTTTTTTATTCTTTTACCCCAATACTTCAAAAAATTCTTGACACATAGTATTTTGCTTAATTAATGTTTAGTTACTTTTAACTATTAATTACTATTAACTTGCAAGACAATTATGTTAACTAAAAGAAGAAAAAAACATTTTAATCTGAGAGAATCATAGAAAATTTAGAGAACATGATGCTACATGAACTACAGCAGCAATTTAACATATAGATAAGAAAGGGGAGGAGATTATACATATACACGTATCCATATATACACATCCATAAACATATATATAATGTACATATATACATATACATATATTTTTATACATATATATAAAGAACAATGAGAAAAAGACAGAACTTTGGTAAGTAGAAAATCTGTAGAGATAGGGGTTAGTATAAGATAAGGATAAAATAATGTATGATACCAGACTATAAAGAATTTTGATGACCAATCAATAGAGTTCCAACTCTACTTTTTAGTCAACAAGTTGTCACCAAAATCACCAAAAAGAGCAACAAGAATAAATCAATTTGGTATAAAAAGTATATGAAGATAGCTTAGAAAACCTTGCTAGGGCATGGGACCCTGCTGAGGGGAGTACAGAGGCCACCTTGACCTGTAGTGCACAATAAGTTTTCTGCCACATTGCAGAAATGCCCGTGTTGACCAAGGAGCACTGGTGCATGGCATGGGAATGGGTTGAGCTTGAGGGTCACAGCTAGATGCTTTTGAGTAGGGATGCCTTAACAGGGCCTCTTGCCTGTGAGCGGATTAATGACATCTCTCCTGCCACTGGCAGATAGCATGCATACCCAATGCCCACAAGCTGCTTCTCTGAATGGTGACTGGGGACTGCCTACTGTTCACAAGCTGATCACCCTTGCAAAACAGTATATCAACAAGGCTATATGGCATAATAAACTGGAGCTCTTTTCACACCTTATGAGTTCCCCTGCCTCATTAATCTCACCTCTGAGATCAAAGGGCTCATACAAGGTGAGCTCTTAAAAGATGGCCTCAACAAAACCCTGTGGAGAATGCTTTTGGAGAATAGATTGGACTAGATGACCACTGCAATCTATTCCCACTCTACTCTGAGTGTAAGTTCTAATGTACTAGTACTCCTCTTCATCCTGGGGCTGTCATCGAAGACAGTAACCTTGATCTGAGAATAGACAAAGAAACAGAATCCTATCTTGGTGCTAGGAAAGAGACCTCCTGTAATCTTCTGACTACTTGTTCAACCCTCTTACAGTCTGTGGGCTGAGATCTTCAGAAGTAGCCACAGCCATTGCCACTGCTGATTCAGTGGCTCCCAAGGACTGCCTCTGTTTTTCTGGAGGCTGGAATATGCTGGTATGGTCTGTATTCAACTGTGTTCCACTCTCACTCAGGTATGACAAACCATGCCTTCATATCTTCTAAATTGTTTTGGGCTGGGAAATTATTTCAATGTATTTTTTATGAGTTCTGCCACTCTAGAATTAGTTTAGAGTCATGTAGACCTCAGGTGAATTCCTAATTTTACTCTATCTTGGCCATGTCTTATTTTCTGTACAATTCTAAGCTAACTTAATTTTTATCCCCCATACCATGTGTGTGTATATACATATGTGTATATATATATATATATATATATATGTGTGTGTGTTTGTACATATATATATATATATGTGTATATATATATATGTATATATATATATGCATAGGTATAGATGCACATAAGTGTACATCTATACATATAATTATCTGTACACTGAAATATGTAGATATAGACATTTGTATATATAAAAATAATTATATGAACATAGATGATAGATAGATTTTAGAGGCATAAACACAGAGAGACAGAGGTGAATAATCTCATAGTATAATGTAGGTAATAAGCCTTTTCCACTCACTTTTTCATGGGTAAGCTGAACT
The DNA here is from genome assembly GCA_023553655.1 of Myrmecobius fasciatus. Taxonomy (NCBI): domain Eukaryota; kingdom Metazoa; phylum Chordata; class Mammalia; order Dasyuromorphia; family Myrmecobiidae; genus Myrmecobius; species Myrmecobius fasciatus. The sequence continues at coordinate 19,728 of JAJPUD010010269.1, read as the reverse complement.
CTTCTGACTTTGTTACAGATCTCTCCAAGAATTCACTTTAATAATTCAAAGCTTAGCATAATCATCACAGCATCAGCCACAAATAAGAATATATGTATATCCCATTCTTTCAAAGAAAATTGTTTCTTTCTTATTTCAAACCTAAATTTGCCTCTACAACTTCTATCTTGTTAATCATGTCTTTTCATCATTTGAATATAGCCTTCAATAAAGTGTTTGCTCAAAAATTGCCAATATATCTTTAAAACTTAGTAAGCATTGTAGGATCAATTTCTACCAATCACATCATTGTAAAGATATGATATACTATAGACTACCACTTGAAAAAATATGAGTGTTCTCTATTAATTTTCTGAGAATACCTAACTGCTTGTATCTTTGTACCTGATTTTCATAATAATTTAATAAAGATGTACAAACCAACCTAGATCCATACATGGCATTCACTTAGTTTCTTCATTAAGGTTCCCTTAGATTGTTTGTTCACTGTTAGATCAAATGGGCACTTAGAGAGCTTCTTATACTTTTGGCATCTTTCCTTCCTTCAGATACATTGTGAATTGATCAATCTTTTGTCCTCTTTGGTAAGCTATGTGGTTTATATTAACTTAACTTTTGAATTAAATTAGTATCATTGATATTATTGTTCTTTTGACTGTCTATTAGCAATAATCATTAACAATAACTCATGTAAACAGATCAGGGTTAAGCAAAAAAGGGAGTTCCACCAAATTCCTTTTACAGCATAAATATGATGCTGGAGCCATGGTGGCGGAGATCAGACAGGAGTCTCTGTAACCTCCTCTAACCTCCCCTCAAACCAACAACATATGAAGCCTCTAGACTGATTCTGAAGCAAAAAAAAAAAAAAATCCACAATATCTGGAGAACAACACGATTCTAGAAGAAGATACTCTGGAAGAACCTCAAAACAGGTCTATTTTAATTGGGCACCGGGGTGGCCTACTGAACCCAAACTGCAGCGCAGGCAGACCGGGGCAGGGAGCTGGAGCAGGGAGCTGGAACAGGAGTCGGAACAGGAGTGGGAGCGTTGTGCTTTTCACACACCTGGGAGTCTTCTGCGGGCCTCTTGGAACAATTTGTCC